>JAEQML010068504.1:0-18226 GCA_016904865.1 Pissodes strobi | reverse complement strand
ATGTCAGTTGGGTAGGAAAAGTCAGGGCTGGATTTGAAATATATATATATATAAGTATGATTTTCCTTTAACAGAGCCGTAATATAAAATTTCAAATATCAATGGGTTATGAAAATATGTATACCTTGTTGTATGAGCAGGAAATCTAAAGAAATTCTTCTTGGAAGAATATCTCTGGTTTGTACAAGTTCTTATTGCTTAAACACCATGGCTTTTTGCATTACACAATGTCATAAACAACGTTCGTCTCTCACAATGTCAATTATTTGACAAATACACGCCTATGGTTTCGATTTAACTCCAATAGCAATAAAGTAAACCAGTCGTAAAAACATGACGCCGCTGGCGGCAGTTTGACGGATTTCCTACCAAGGAATATCTTGCGCGCGGGCTTGCGCAGATGCGAAAAAAGAAGATGGGATATTGCTGGTTGTTATATGTGCCGTGCCGAAACTATGGGATACGTATGCTTGTGTGGCTTGATTTGCACCAAATTTGCAGTAGCACTTTTGATAAACTTATCTGAAAATCTTGTCAATACAATTTAGGAGCTATCATTAATATTTTCATTTCATAATAATAATAATGGTAATAGTAATAACATTATTATTATTATTATTATTATTATTATTATTATTGTCATTATTATTATTATTGATGTTATCCCAAAATAATAACACGTAAATAAAAAAATCATTTAAAAAGGCAGCGACTGATGTATTGAGCATAGGCATGTATCTAGTTCTCCCTATGTTGTACAAAAGCGTCTAGGTACAGACCCGGGTATCAATTTAATCGCTTGCCTGTTTAAGAATTTCTGTTCCAGATCCACACGACGGCGACATTGGCCGAACGTATCGGAATTACTCATGTTTCTACGGTCCAGTGAAATGCTTTCAACTCATCTGTGACGGCCCGGGTTCGATTCCCGTCGGCATCGATAACAATGTGTTTTTTTTATTCTTTTGAGGTTGTTTGTATCTTTTTTAAATTTGGGTTAGTTTGGGTTATTTTTGTTTGGTTGCGCCCCGGAGTGAGCGAAGCGAGCTGAGGGCCATGCCCTATATCCCTATATCATACATCTGAAACACACAACCGTGATGTTTTAAATCGAACCTAGGGGTCTGGACCTAGACGCTTGTATTTGTACAGCTTTGAGCCATTCTAATCGTGTCTGTGCATGATTGGCCGGCCGTCTTCTGTCCTCCACTGTATGTATGTATGTATATTCTTAAAATATTCTTTGCCGGCACGAAGTAAAAAAATCAGTGGGCGTCAATTGCCAAAACAAAATGAGGAAAAGATCACAACGAAGTTCCTCAATTAATTAGAAAATTGTCTACAATAAATTTAATAAATGCCATAAAGACATCCAATTTTGTATACTAATGACCACAAATATTTGAATTTTAAGGCTCCAATAGTAGATAAAGGTGTCTGGCAACCAACACTGGAGTAATAAAAACTAAAAGCCGAGAAGCACATCAATATTACAAAATCGAATTCTTTTACCACCTGATTAAAGAAGCCTCTAGGACACGTACTAACTTTTCGGTGCGAAAGCTACGGACATGCGTAATGGCGGAATGTATCAGAATTGCCCATGTCTTTACTGTTCAGTAAAATGTTTCCAACACATCTTATGGTGTAGTATGAAATTAGGGTTGTTGCTTGTCATTCGGACGCTGCAGGTTCGATTCCCGTAGGTTGCAGCACATGTTTTACTTATTTTTTATATGTTTGGTTTTTATTAATTTTTTTTTAATTCTGGGCAAGCCTTGGGTTTAGTTTTAGTTAGTTTTTGTTGGTTGCGCCCCCGTAGCGAGCGAAGCGAGCGGAACCATGCAAAGACATAATAATACCTATTCTTGTTTGGCCATTACGAATGTCCGCAGCTCTCGCATCGAAAAGTTAGTAGGTTCTCTATAATCTTGTCCTGGTTAAAACTACAGTCAATTCTTTACAGCAAAGATTTTCTTAGCTGTAATTTTGTACATTTATCTTATTGTACAGTTATCTGACCGTATCTTAAAACGAGATTATATAACTTTAACTTTAAGCTTAGTAACTTGGATTTTGATCTAATCAATCAAATCTTGTACATTTATCTTATTGTACATTTATCTTACCGTATCTCAAAACGAGATTATATATCTTTAACTTTAAGCTTCGTAACTTGGATTTTGATCTAATCAATCATGAGTACTCTGTATTATAGTGATTAATTGCTCTGTACATATTCGGTGTTATTCTCTGGAAATTTCAATCTGTAAATTTTACTAAACTATTAGGTATTTCTTAATTATCTTTACTCTAGTTACTACATAACAAGTAGTGATATTATTTGGCTATATTTAATTTTTTTCCAAGGGTACCTAGGCTTGAAATTTAAATTGACAATATAAATTTTGCAAGGGTAAGCCTTAAATTTAAATATAAATTGAATTTCTCTCAGAGACGTCTGTTAGATTGTACAATTATTATCTTCCGATTTTGATATATTTTCTAAACACAATATTTTGACATTGATTTGACTTGCTCGATTCTGAGAATCATTTTGATCAGAGTTAATTTGGTTGATTATGTAATGAGATATTCTTGACTTATTAGTGGGCTGATTGTAACTTATGGGCTGTTAGCTTATCAGGGTCATTAATTTTAAATAGGATCGTAAGGAAAATTTCATATACATTACCTATCTCATTATGTCGTAGTCTAGGGTCAGTTCTTGTTAAATATTGGTTATTTTATCTTACCTATACAGAGTGTTAATTGATAGTTGGAATTTTTATCCAGATGTAAATTTGAAATATACTCAGGAGAGTCAAAGATTTTTATTAAAAATTGTTAGGTAAACATATGTTTTATTTCTTGCGTTTACTTTCCTTATATCGGTGTCTAATTATGGATAATGTAATCTAATAATTTAGCTTATCTTTTTTTTATCTTTCGGTCTACTTTAGACCTGGCGCCAATACTTACTAGAATTTTCAGAATTCGAACTCACACCCCTAGTGCCATCGCAATAAGACGTATCTGAGCAGCGACAGGGTAGCTCAAGGAATATTTAACTCGACTTTTATTTATCCAAATAATTTCAATTAAAATCAAAACAACAATTTAAAAATTAGAAAATAAAAGCGGAAGAGAAGAAAATGTTATAGTATATAAAGGTTTACAGAAAGTATTGCCAGTATGAAAATTTTGGTTTGTCACTATTAAATACTTGAATTGAAACTTTGTATTTCGTGCAAAATCAAACCCGCAAAGGGTCAAGTCGCTAAAGATGTAGCCGCTCAAAATTTGAACAATGGGTTATAACAGCCCCCTTTTTCTATGTGATTTGTAACCTATGTGGTATCCAAGAGTTTGATTGTTTGACTCGACTGTACTGGTTTCTGACAAAGAAGCACTGATGATGGCCTAGGGCCGAAAGCGCTCTGCATATTATTACTATTAAAGATTTTGCACGAAATACAAAGTTTCAATTCAATTACTTCCACGTGCACACAGCCTTAAACCTTATCTAATATTAAATAAAACAGCGGCAAATTTTAACAATTAAATCAGGTACTCTTTTGAAATAAAAATTCTCAAAAAAGAAATATTTCGAGTTTAAGGAATCACTTGTTTAAATTTGTCCTTGTAATATTAAAACATCCTGTGTATTTACAGCCATAAATTTTGGCGGTAACACAAGAACTATTTTAGTTAAAGGTACATTTACATGATTGCCCATAGTTGAGTTGGAATGTAAGTATTTATCTATCTTGATAATCTGATTTTGACAATTTTATTTAGAATATTTTGCTATAATAAAATTTCAGAAGTTTGAAAAAATATGTATCAAAGTCAGTTAAAACCGATTCTTCGCAGAACCCTTAGGTGGGCAGTGAAATTAACCAAAATTATTATTGCTCAATGAAGATCTGCACATCAGTTTTATGCGTTTCTCAGCAAATGACAAATTCGTTAACAATTTTACATACTCGCGTGCGGTAAAATTTACTTTTCCTCACTCATTGGCGTGCGGTAAGTATTACTTTACCGCATACTATGCGGAATATACTATAAGTAGAGTGCAATGTTCAAAAAGCAAAAATAATGCAAAAGATACTAGTTTTTATGGACAGAATGACAGATTTTTTTTTGCTTTTTAACACCAATTTGATTTAAACTGAAAATTTAGATTATGTTTTTTAGTGTTAGGGAATTCTTTATATTTTCTAAAGTTTTAGGATAGGGTAGGCCACAATATCAATAATATGGTAATGTTTAAGATAGTGAATACCTTTAGAAATTTAAAAAAAAAACGCATTCAGGTAAAGAACAGCAAAATATAAAATATCTTAAAAGTACCTATATAAATAGTAGGTATATAAAATAAACTATTCCTTTGATTCAAAAATAAAAAAACACATACAATGAACATTACAAACAGCAAAGAACAATAAAAAAACAACAACAATATTACATAGCGTTTGACAAGGATGACTCTTGACTTCTGTACTACAATTTGTCAAAAAAATTTAGCAGGTATAAACAAAATTTTTTAAAAAATATATTTATTTTTTTGGTTTTTGAAATTATGTGGAAAATTAAAAAGATAAATAAAGTTCATTATGAAATTCGTGATTATGAATTATAAATTCATTAAGATTAATTCATTATCAAACAGATTTTAACTAGCAATTAAATATCTTACGTTTTATATTTAATCAATTTTTTATCTCTTATAGTTTTCAAGATCCCAAATATATTCCTATCCCTTTCGGACACCCTGTATGTAAAGAATCCTAGATGATGCTTCACTTTATCACTTTGTAATATCAGAATATGCATATTGTGGTTGACTGAATAATAGAGGTATCAGTCAACGGTAATATTATAGCCTATATACAAAGGGCATGCATGTATCTCCCAAACAAAATAATTTTTGATAAGTTTTTTCTCCATATTTCGACCCAACATTTGCGATCCCAGAATTAAGGGCAATATGTAAAATAAAAACTTCCACAAAAAATGCAAGACTCTTGCATGCTAGGTCTTGGTCTTGGGTAAGTCTTGCAAGACAAGGTCTTGGTCTTGCATAAGTCTTGCACTGCTCGTCTTGGTCTTACTCTTGCAGAGCTGGAGCTGATCTTGATCTTGCTTTTTCTGCAAGACCAAGACCGCAAGACCAATACCAGTCTCGCCCATCACTAGTTCAGAGGGTTGTTCTCAGTATTTCTACTATTTGCTTCGTGAGGGTTCAAGTTTTTACTCTATGCATTCGTCTTAGGTAATAGGAATTTTTACGTTTATCAAAATATAGCTTCCCTTGTCAAATGTGGCTTATCCTAATCATTGTCTTCTTTTTGTTTCAATGTTTTGTTGCTCCTTCCTATGTGCACTGATTGTTTTAATTACATCGATGGTGTTTATTTCAATTTTTTACGGGAGAAGGAAAATTATCATTATTTTTGCTTCCATCTGCACTGTGAATGTAAAGAGTGGCGACAATAGGATTGAAACACAAAGTAACAAAAGAAATAAAATATTGATAGCAAAATACGGAAAGTTCAAAATATCAAAAGTGCAAATAAACCAATGCACAATACCGAAAATGCAATATTTCGAAAGTTCAAAATATCGAAACCACAAAATATCGAAGGTGAAAAATATGGAGAGAGCTAAATATTGAAAGTACGATCTATTGAAAGTATGAGATATCAACCTAGCCGAAGTCTGTCACAAATTAACAATAATTTTGCCACTTATAGTAGGAGAGCTAGTGAACCATCCGAGTGACTCGTTTCCCACAAAGCTAGAAATTTTTTAAATTATGTTTTATTATCGGTCGATTATGAAAATACGAGTCTGGCAGGCATCTCGCGGTTGCGTCATCATCCCTTAAATTTTTGAAAATGTAAAAAAAAAATATTTTTTTTTTAATCTACTCCCACAAGGCTACAATTTTAATAGGTTGTAATTTACATAAGTTTAAGTGTAAAAAAAAGGACAACCTATTTTGAGGGTTGCAAGTAAGTGCCAGACGATAGCAAAGTTGTCATCGGGATGGTAATTCATAACTTGCTCCCACAAGGCTGAAATTTTAAGGGCATATTCTATCAATAATTTAAAAAGTACATGTAAACAGCCAGACTATTTTGACGAGTATATAATAGTCAAGACGCTCGATGGGAGTGCGAGCGTAGCAGACTTGTTCGAGTTCCAATGTCAGAAAGAGAGAATACATCTATTGTGTAGAGACATTCCAACAGTAAGTTAAAGGAAAAAGTGAGTGCGCATGAGATGGTGAGACATATCTACATGAGCGAGTGAGATGAAAGAACCGGCAAGACCAGCTGATCATTTAAATCGCAGTCAGCAACGGCACAGCTTATCCACTACCAGCTAGTCCTCTCTACCGATATCGGAAAGTTGGAGTGTCCACAGTCGTTTCGAAAGCTTTTGGTATTCTAAATTTCTCTTAAGAATTGAAAAAGGCCGTTTTTCCCCTTTTTTGAAGAATGATGGATTATAGTCACAACCGGTCAGTGCATGAAATCCTGGTAAACTTAATGTTAAAGATGGTCCAAGTTTGGTATAAAGTTCGCTTATCACAACGCATCTTTTTTTATTTCCAGCACCGTATTCCATAAAAATGTGCAATAAGTCACTAGATAAATGGTCCATATTTCCAAGTATTATAATTAAAATATCTGTATCTGATGATTTAATTAAGATATTCAGATTGTCTTCATTGATTTGACAAATGTGTTGTATAATTTTTGTGTCTGCCATTTCGTGATTTATGCAAGACAAGTTACCATTAAAAATCGAAACAACTGAATTATTTTTAACTACATAATTATGACAATGTATTTTATTGTTTCTACATATGACACATTAAATTATTTTTTAATGTTATTATTATAATTTTTTAATAGCTTTGTGCCACGCCGAGAAATAATGTGCTTATAGCCGTTGCCACAGCTTATTCACTACCAGCTAGTCATCTTGCGGCGGCATGATTTCGGAAAGTGCCGTGCAAATTTTAGAAGAGGGCCATGACTCAATATTGTTTTAAACGTCTGAGCATCTGATTAATACTTTTGACAGTTCGTTTAACTTAAAATATAATTTTATCTTCTAAATACGTTTTTAAATGGCGAAATTGTATAAAAATCCGAAATTTCGGACTTTTTCAGGGCGATAGCCGTGGGTTCGGACGAATTTATCGAGGATTTTGAAGCGAAAATTAATTTTAAATTTAACCGTCTATTAAAAATACTGATGCGCATTTGGCCACTGCGACTGTGGACACTCCAACTTTCCGATTTCGGTAGAGAGGACTAGCTGGTAGTGGATAAGCTGTGCCGTTGCTGACTGCCTTTTAAACGATCAGCTGATCTTACCGGTTCTTTCATTTCACTCGCTCATATAGATACGTCTCACCATCTCGTTTTCCTTTAACTTACTGTTGGAATGCCTCTACACAATAGATGTATTCTCTCTTTCTGACATTGGAACTCGAACAAGTCTGTTAGGCTCGCACTCACATCGAGCGTCATGACTATTATATACTCGTCTGGCAGACACTTGCAACCGTCAAAATAGGCTGGCTGTTTACATGTACTTTTTAAACTATTGATAGAATATGCCCTTAAAATTTCAGCCTTGTGGGAGCAGGTTATGAATTACAACTTTGCTATCGTCTGGCACTTACTTGCAACCCTCGAAATAGGTTGTCAATTTTTTTGTTACACTTAAACTTATGTAAATTGCAACGTATTAAAATTGTAGCCTTGTGGGAGTAGATTAAAATTTTTTTTTTTTTTAAAATTTTCAAAAATTTAAGGGATGATGACGCAACCGCGAGATGCCTGCCAGACTCATATTTTCATAATCGACCGATAATAAAGCATAATTTAAAAAATTCCTAGCTTTGTGGGAAACGGGTTACTCGGATGGTTCACTAGTTCTTAGACTATTAGCTCATACTGGCCCAACAAACCGAAACTGACTCAGTGTAATAATTATTTTTTTCTTCAAACGTCAGTAAATCCGTCATTACTCGACTGTGTAGGCGGCCGTGAAGTTTCGTTTTTCCTCCGCCGGAGCCTTACTTTTCACTTTTCCGCCGGCGGAGGTAAAAGTGTTGTCATAGCAACATAGATACAATACAAACAGACAACAAAATAAGCGTCAACAACTCAAGATTTATTAAACTACAATTTGTATTTATCACTCAATTTGTGACTGCATTTCTAAAAATCACTAATTTAGGAACAAATTGGTTATTATTTAATCGAACTTACTCAGTAACTGCTTATCAATACGGAATTAAAACGCAATCGGAGACGCAATCTTAAAAAATAATTATTGTTGACAGTGTCCACTGACAGCTTTATGTTACATTATATTCACCGACACCGGTCTAAGCAAGGCCACCTACGACCGTGGTCTAAGCCGCCTTGCGAACCCATTTATCTTTAATAATAATTAGATATTATTACTATTAAAAAGAGATGTTTTTGCATTAATTTGTCGACATTTGAAGAAAAAACAGCATATTTTATTTGGAGGAAAAGTTACTTTTCATGGCTTGCTCTCTATTACCAGCCTCACTCCGTTCGGCTGTTAAACACGAGCGCGCCATGAAAAGTATCACTTTTCCTCCATATAAAATAATATACTATTCCCGGCTGGCTTGGCGCAACATTTTGCACTAGCCTGTAGTGGTTTAAACGAATCTAGACTAACCCAAGTTAACCGAAATAATTTGGCCGCACTTTTAAGTTTAGTTTTAATCATATCCTGATGATGCTAACATGGTTAGCGAAACACGCGTCGAGCGCAAAAATTCTGTTTCGGTATTGTGGATAAAACTCTGTTTTAGTGCATTTTGCCGAAGGTTCCAAACACTACCATAGTTAACGGAAAGTGACAACTAGCTATATTCTATATTTCCAGCGATTGTTTTATATAATGGAATCGACAATCCAGGTTCGGACTAAGGAGTATCTGAAGTACGATGCTTTAAATGCACAAATTGCTGTTTACAAGAGGTAAAATAAATCTATTTGAAATCCCGAAATTCTATTCGAAATCCAAATGGATTTCTCGAAATCCTTAGTGGTATCGCGTTAAAATTCTTGAACAACATAGGCACTATTGCCGGTTTGTTCCAGTTACTGAAACTATCGCCGATCTTAACGAAATTTGGCATCATGGCAGATTTTGGGATGCTCATCACGAATCTGAAGCCAATTCGATCGTTCTCGAGATATACATCCTCAAATTTGAAAACCGTTTTCCCTTCTTTTAATTAAAACCAACACATTTTAAGCACTTTATCAATCATTTAAACGTATAAAGTGATTCAGATGTGTTGATTTCAATTAAAAGAAGGGAAAACCGTGACAACTATTAGGGGAAAACCTGAAAACCCGTTGTGTTCTGTGTTCAAAAAAGACAAAAGACATTTTTCAAAAGATAATTCCGCGAGTGAAACAGATACCGAAACTGAAACTCTCGTTGAAAGTGAATTTGAAGAATGTCATTTTGATGCTTCAAAAGAAAATAAAATTAAAGTTAAAATGGAACACTATTCCTAGTTATCTATGACACATGGTACGTTGGAATGCTAGAGATAAATGAGACGGCTTGTGTTGTAAAGTTTTTAAAGCTGAACTTAAATTAATACAATTGACCTAAAGATGAGGACATTCTGACTGTTTCGAAAGAATATATTTTTTATAGACCCCTATTTATTTGAGATAAAACTATTTCAAAATCTTGAGATTGACAAAAAATAGATGTAAAAAACCAAAAAAATGTCTGTTTTTTTAATGCGACTTTTTGCAAAATAAATTAGAAGGCCAACTTAGAAAGTGTATTTTTTTGTATTTTATTGTGTACTTTCTTTGTCCCTTTGTTTTTACCCGAGTTTTTACCTGAGGCAGCCCACTCCCGAAATCGCTGTATATTTTCTTCCGAAATCCCGCGAAATCCGTTCGAAGTCTCTGGAAATCATTTCGAAATTCTTCCGAAATCCATTGGAAATGGATCCGAAATCCTTTCGAAATCCCTTAAAAATTGTCGAAATCCCTGCGATTTCCGAAATCGATGTACAAATTTTTGCGAGTGAGCCGCCCCTCGGCGATAAGTATAGAAAATTTTATTAATTGATATTTTAATTGCTGCGTTTTATTTATTATTTGTCCTTCATACATGATTACATTATCAATTAGAATTTTTTTATACGAAGTACAAATTTCGTTATAATTATTGAATTTTACATTTTGGTTTTTTAAAATATTGTACGTATTATTTCATAAAGTTTTATCTATAACCTTAATTACAGAGTCTGAAAAAGCTTCAAATTCAGAGGCAGAAAGCACTGATACCGAAAGTGACAGTGAAGGTTCAGACACTACGTGACAGTGAACGTTCAGACACTGGAAATTAGCAATATTTTAATAATGCAATATATTATAATATATCAATATTTCATTGCTTTTTTTCGTTTTTCGCGAAAAATCTAATTTATTAAAAATTAAGTCAATTAATATTAAAAACTGTTTTACTCTCACTTAACATAAATTTAAAAGATAAAAAAATATTTTGATTTAATTTTGTGCCTATTGAAAAGTGTCAGACCAGGGTCAATTGTTTCCTTACAAAAAAAAAAAGAGAAAAACCAGCAAAACAAATAAATTCAGTAAAATACATTTTAATATGCCTATAAAATACCGCAATGGTAAATTTTAACAGGGCTTAAAACAAGCAAAGTCGTGGGTTTACATTGCGCTCGCTAGAACCACTTAAAATTCCTGAGGTTTGATAAGGGAATTCGATTTCTATATTATATTGCCATGCAATAAGGGTGATGATACCGTAAATCAGGTAAAGGGCAAGGGGAGATATGTGACGTTGACGTTGGTTGGATTCAGGGGAAGGTTTCATATAAAAAGCAGCCAACAGCAAAGAATTCTATTCTAAAAATTATTCTTTTGAAGGTACGAACGACTCTGCCCGACCTCTAAATAATTTCTTGAAATGGAAAATTCTAAATTTTAAGTCATTAAAAAGGGAATTTAGTTATTGGTAGTTTTCGCACAAAAAAGACATGTTAATTTACAGCGTCCGAACCTGAGGGTGTATGGTGCTGGATTACAAGTCTGTGTGAGGATATAATTAATTACAACATTAAGGGAATTTAATAATTATTGCTTGAAATGGATTATAAATTAAAGGAGAATGTTAATCTCAAAAAATAGCATGTGAATCTGTACGGTGGTGGATAACAAGTCTGTGAGGGGAAATAATTATTAAGAACATTAAGGGAATTTAAATTTAATTCAAAATAAAAATCAGTTTAACATATTTAATGCTGCTATTGGACTTTCCGATAGAGTATTGCAATTTTGTAGCGTCCTGATGGTGTACAGGGTGTCCCATTTTCGATGATATTACGGGGTATCTCACTTACGAGTAAAGATAGAGAGTTGCGGTTTTCGCAATACTTTGCTACTTTTTTGTGAAAAGAACGATGGTATATTTTCATTTTTGAAAAATTCAAAAGTCTGGAAAAGTCACGGAAGGGCTCGATTTTATTGATATTGGAATTTTGCTATTTCAAGATATTTGGGCTAGATTCTAAAATTCATTCTTTTAAAGGTTCGCCTGTGGAACTCCACAAATAATAAACAACAAAGATGAATACTCGGAGAAAGGCTAAGAGATTTGTGGGAGGAAAATCAATTAGCCAAATTCTTCCAACTTGGGTTCTATTAATTTTGGTGCTATCCTGGTCACACTAGCTCCGGTCCGAAATCAAACCTTAAATTTTAATAATTAGAATTAAAAATAATTTAAAGACCCTAGAAACACAATCATCGAAACAGTTCAAATGTTTTCCGAATTTCACAGCTGTTAAATAGGTCACTAGCATGATATAAAGAATAACAGGTATGATATTCCCGAGTGCCCAATTCGGTCGAGTTCGCGCATTACGTCACAATGAGAGTTATTTGAAATAGTAAGAACTGTTATATCGATTACATTTAATTGACCATTATTAGACATTTGAATAAAAATGCTATTAATATATCACTGTTTTGGGTTTATTTAGGTTACTGAAAGGTATTTTATTATTTTGATTTGTTAATAAACTAAATAAATAATCAATATACATCAAAATTGAGAAATAATGTTCAATATATGGAATGCACATATAAGAGATATCATGCTTAGAAATTTATAGAATAATTTAAAACCATGTTAATTGACATTTCAGCAGAGTTGCTACTATATACACTTTATTATAGATGATTATAGCAGGGAACATAAAGAAATATTAGGTATTATAATAGATATATAGTTGATATTATAAGGGAAGATATAGTGGATTGGTTTTGTTTCACAGATGGAAAGGATCTACTTATTTATCTTCTCATATCGAAATTGTATTTATTTAAAAATGACAAAAAATAAAACAAGGCTTTTTAGACAAACTTTTTATTTATTTTTTTATAACATTTATTCAATACAACTCAATATTACAATACAATAAATACATAAATCAGTGCTTTAAGCTCTGGCCTCGAACATAATACTAATTACAACTTTTGTGTCGGAGAGATTCTAATTAATATTTAGATACCACTTAAATAGTTTTATAAAAACATTATAATTTATTTATTCTTGTATCAACAAGTTTTACAAAGCCAATAATAGATACAATCAAACTAAAAACTAAACCTACAAACTAGGAACATATCCTTATATCTAGTTCTCCTTTTATTTGTTTTTTAAACAATTCAACTGAAATACAATACTACAATACCTATTAAAATTATTACACAGCCTTATCAATGGAGAATCTTTATAAAGATTAGTTCTAGGTGCATACATAAATAACAAATCTGTACATCTCGTATTTGCCTGACCAACTCTAAAAAGGATTCTTTTTAAAAACTCCTTACTATCAATGTAAACATTTATCAATTTATAAAGAAAATAATTAATAAAATTTCTAATATTTTCCAGTACTCTACTGTACGATTTACATGCTTGCACATACGGGTTATTTAAGCCTATATTTGTATTAGTCATTATTTTGTAAATGTTATTTTGGGACCTACTTAGTGTTATATTTACGTATATCACAACAACAATGTTAATATTAGAAATTTGTTTTGTTAGTATTTATTTTTAATTTATTGTAAAACCAGTTCAGATACAGCTTTAGGTCATCATTTACAAGCCTATTTAATGCATTAACTTCCCCACCTGTGTATACCAAAGCTGTATCATCAGCAAAAGTAAAGTACGGCGCCATAAGTCCAGCACATCTTAAATTAAATACATATAGTGAAAAGATTACTGGCCTCAGAACCGAGCCCTGCGGCACACCACAATCACTGGGCAAAATATCAGTAATGAAGCCTTTCCCAGATCTACAAAAACAGTTATAAATAATTGTTTATTATCCAATGTTCTATATATGTAATCCACAAAATCCATTGTTGCACTAGCACTGAGCAATGATATCTTCCACAAACTTCTTCGATTCTCTCTTCGAAAGCCTCTCCTGTCTTTTTACCTGGTTTACAGATAAATCTTTTGATTTTGGCAGATGAAGAGAAGGTACTGCATTGCGCTTTAGACTGGGTCCTTTTTTGGATTCGTATTGCAACAATTCATGTTGCAAATTTATTTCATGATCTTCTGACTTGAAATATTTTCAACAAATTCTCGAGGTTTTAGTATTAAAATGGTCTTTACGTCAACAAGCAGTAACCCACGGTTTTTCAACAATATTGGCTATGGGAGAAGCACGAAAACTTACAGATTTGTCAGCACGTTTTGTCTGATTGTCACTCAGACAACCAGCTACAGCACAACGCATTTTTTAATATGTGTAGTTTATAACTAACCTTAAAAATGCTAAAAATCACAAATTAATGTTGTCTTAATTACTTGCTCAATAATTAATTGTTTATTATACCTCATATAGCTTTTAAAACAACAAAATAAGTTACTATTGTCCACACAAAGTCACTATTACTAAAGTCACACTAACTAATAGTTCAAAATAGTTTTAATAACCTGATTTGTTTTAAGTTTTTTACACTAAAGAGTCTCCAAATTCAACTTAAATGTCACAATTCTCATAAAATGCTGACAAAACACCACAAAATACACGGCAAAATGAACAAAGCTTAAAATATCATGAAAGTCCCCTTGTAAACCGGTGGATTTTAATGGCGGCAACTCTCATTGTGACGTCGACAGGAGCGAGTCAGCTGATAGTGGCGTGCGCAATATCATACCTGTTATTCTTTGTATCATGGGTCACTAGCACTTGTTTCATTCTCGTAGTAAAGTTAAGAACATCTGGTCAATTATATTCAATGGGAACGATGCCTTCTGAAGGGTACCTTCATCAGGAAGTAATCTGGTTAAGAAAGAAATAATAAAATGGTACTGATTTTAGTGCCGCAAGCATGATGCACACTCCCAAAATGTTGCTTATTTAATTGCGTGCAATTCAATATTTCGGGTGTATGATACAACAGTTGGTTGAAATTGAATTGTACGTAGTTGTGTCGTGCAATAATTAAATATTCGCCAATAATATGTTAGCATTGGGACGTTAATTATACCTAAATTATAACTGGCGTGTTGTATGTGATATTGTGATAAGTTACATGTATCACATCGAATTAATCTTGACTAGTATATTAATTAGTGAACTGATTCGTGAATTAAAAATTGTACATATGAAGTACTACGCTCCTAGATGGTACTACAAGTTATGAAGGGTGGCATAATTAAGTATATTTAGCGTTAACAAAAGGATAACTTACCTACGTTCATATTGAGCTTTAAGGAAATTAAGGTGTTCTTTCTTCATTTGTTAATTTTTAAAGTTTGTTTTATGTTAACATGTGCTCGCTGATTTCGTTTTATTTAATAAATGTAATGTTCTTGATGTATTCATTGCTAAGATAAGGAAGGTAAGAAAAAAAGATGGGAAACAAAAGTTCCCAACAAAGAAAAAAAAAACAAAGGAATTTTTGCTGCTCCAAACTCTAGAAGGACTTGGTCTACTAAATACACAACGTAAATCGATGGGTCCAAAGTAGGTTTGTAAAGGTTGTACAATCACGTGTCTGACTGCCGACTTTTATAAGGTAATAACGTTTCACTTTTATAAAAAAAATGAGCCCACATGATTCAAAATTGATGAAGTACTTCTCAAGATATAAGAATTTTCAAAATTTAATTTTTTTTTTAAATTAATAGATGGCCATCTAAAGCTCAAAGTTTTTATTTTCCTTAGGACTGCTTAAATTATACTATTTCAAGGTGTATGATAAGACCCAACATTTTTTCGATGCGCATGGATATTTTTAATTAATTTTATTTTGCGTAGTATATCGTAATCTAAAGAAGTTTAAAAGTAAAGTATAAAGTATTATGTTTCACATTTCCATGTTCCTTATACAGTTTACTTACTATTATTTTACTATAAATCTTCATATTTTCTGATAATTTTAAAATGTAAATTAATCCCAATGGCCTCGATGGAAAGTGAAGATTGGCACCAGCAGCATTGGCGTAGACAAAGGGCAACCAGGGGGGCCATGGCCCCCCCTGGGAATTTAGCCGACTCATTTTCTAACATACCACTCAAGCCATGCCATTCAAGAGGGTGCCGAATCCTTGTTTTTTTCAACGATTTTAACGACTTTTGAGTCAAAACATGGCGTGGTAACCCCAAAATTTTCCGCCTTCGGCGGCTTAGCCTCTCCCGACGAGTCCCCCCGCGGTTTTCTCCCCTCTGCGCCCCCCCCCCCCCCCCCCCCCCCCCCCCGGGTTTTTCCCCCCCCCCCCCCCCCCCCCCCCCCCTGAGAAAGAATCCTGTCTACGCCCATGACCAGTGGTACTCATTCCACGCTCATTTCGCAACATACCTACTCTCCTACTCATTAAATCAATACACAAATTAGCTGAATACCAATTCGCATCGTGTACTAGACGACCTCATTTCAATGTTTTCATGCTCATTTCGTAAAATACCTCCTATCCTTCATGTTACAACAAAAATTAGCTAAACACCAATGCGCTTTTGTGCTGGACGACCTCATTTCAATTTTTCACCAGTTTATTTGGCTCCAATTGATTATATGTCGGTCAAATTGTGACCGTAACACTGAGGAAATGTCCTATTAGGTCTAATAGGATTATAAAAGCATTTACGGAATATACACTTCGCAAAAGAAACCATATTTAGCCGCTAGTCATTTTCATAATTCCTTTTGAAAAATTACCCTCGGAAGATAAATTGAATTATTGCGCTTATCTTAATGCGAAGTCGATCTTTCTATTTCGAAATTACTCGAGTAATTAAGTTATCTCTTAACGGGTGGATTGTGGACATTTTCTACTGTACGATGAACCCTCAACAATAGATGATTGAATTTTTTTTGTGCTGCGTTAACAGTATGTCTGTGCAAAGTGTGACCATCTTTTTGTGTAAAATTTGATATCAAATTAATAAATTATGAGTAAGTTTATTTTAGCATCTATAGAGTTGTGCAGTTTTTTCATATAGAAACAGTCAATTTATTAGTTTTATATAGAATTTCAGCTATTTTTATGCGAAAAGATGACAGACAAATTTTTACAGCAATAGTATGGGACGAAAACTGTTTCAAATTATTATTTTAATTCTTAACCTGCATATCGAGTTCAAATTCATTTCAAGACCTTTTTTTCTGTAACTCTTTCCGATATATTGTTAATTTAACCCATTTTTGCGGTCAAGATTTAAATTAACGTAATTCAAACACAGTTTTGTTCTCGTTAAGGAGAGGGCGACGAAATAACCCATACTCCCTTTACCGAATTTGAAAGAAAGTATAATATAAATGTTGTTGCCCTAATTTTGCAAAACTGAAAAACATTATAATATGAATGTTATTGGTCCAATTATACAGGTTGAGCCCTTTATTATGAAACTACAAATTTTTGAAAAAAAAAAAAAGTTTTTTGGGTTAATTTAAATTTTTTATTTATTGTGTTTTCAAATACAGTTGTTGTTGGCTGACATCCACTTTTAAGTTTAAGTTAAATCAAAGAGACAATTATTACAGATTGAAAAAGTGCCTTTAACATTTGGTGTACCCAGGTTTTGAAGGCAATGTGAAGACCCAAGCGGATACTAATAGTACCCACCACTTTTCGTGAATTCATTTCGGCTTTAATGACAACTTCGTCTTACAAGTAAATAAGCAAGCATCTTTATTCTTAGAAAATGTGTTCAATTTAAGGTTTAAAATGAAATATTGCTAAAAATTGTTAACAATGTGTTATCTTCATCGCCTTCTGTATTGCAATAATTATTTTTTCTCGGTTGGCAATGATTTTTATTATATGGATGAATGAATGTATGAAAGATCTAGGCGGGTATTATTACACTGCGACCTGTACAGATCTATTGTGCCCCCCCTTCCATGGTGCTTCCGTTGATGTGATTCTCAATCAGAGTATCTTATCCCGCTTCAGCGCTTTGTTAAAAGCAAGTAGTCTGGATGGTTCTATGGATGAAAGTTCTTCCTGTTCGACGATGCAGCACCCGAAGCAGGCCATTCGCCTGTTTCCGACCGCCTCGCACTCCGAGAGAGAGATCCGGGGTTTCCTCCCCCTACTCACAGAACCGGTAACTGTCTTAGTTTTCAATTTTTATTCTGTTCAGGTGCCTTCTCAACGGGCAGTGGCCCCTAAGAAAGCCGGTGAGGATGCGGAGATTGTTCTTACTCAGTGTTATAAGGTTTTTTGATTTTCCTGGGTGAGGGGGCCCTAGAAACATCTTTGATTGCCATAACCCTGGGATGCGTTCACATAGACTGGTTTATTTGGTTCGCTCTTCTTTCCTAAATTCTGCGTTTATGTTTGCTATGACACAGAATGGTTCTGGGCCAAAAAGCAGAGTTTGTGACTTTTGCCAATTGGTCTGCTTTTTCTTTCCTGGCACAAGCTCCGGTCCTCTGCTCAGTCTGTATACCGATATGAAAATGCAAGTGGTGTTCTTTTTCCATTCTTCTTTACCTGTTATCATGGCCGTGAAGTATTTCTCAATAATTTTTGACTGGGAAGTAAAGTAAAAGTAAAACCAGTTTATTACATTTCCAACCTTTTTTGATAAAATCGATATTTTTATTTATAT
>JAEQML010068503.1:0-18227 GCA_016904865.1 Pissodes strobi | reverse complement strand
CAATTTCATTCTCAGTTTTAGTTCTGTAATTAGTTTATCACATATGGGAAAAAAAGCATTAATCTTGAAATTCTCAGAGCTATTTAAAATAATGTGTTGTGCTGGTCCATCATTAAAAGGCTGTTTTCTCTTGCCAACTCTTGACGTTTCATCTTTATGCAAAGCATGTGGCTGAATTTGTTTCGCTTCCTCTTCCAATTTTGAAAACTTTTCTCTAAAATCCTTTATAAATTCAATTAGACCATTATATAGTGTACAAGCGGCAGTTAAATTTGCTTCAGTGTTTTGTAAAGATTTGCTACTGGCATTTATTCTGTCCAAAATTCTTTTCCAGATTACTGTCATGAGATTAAATTCAAATCTGTTTTTCAAAGTAAATCTCCTGCTTCTGTTCTGGTTAATTGTTTTTGATGAGGATCTTCATTCAACTCTTTTAACGCTAATTTTATTTCATTAAAACCAAGTGCAATTGAATTTATAGCATCAGCTCTAACCGACCATCTTGTATCGCATAATTTTTCAACCATTGGCGGTTTAGGATTTAACATTTCTAGGCATTTTTGAAGTGCATTCCATCTATGAGTAGATGCCGAAAAAAAAATTGTATAAACACTGTACATTTTCAAAATATCTAGCTGCTTCTGAAGAACTTTCAGCAGCACTATTACCTACTAAACTTAAAGAATGGCTGGAACATGGTACAAAGTGGGCACTTTTGGACTTTTCCTTAATTTTTGCCTGCAATCCGTTATATTTGCGAGACATATTAGCGGCATTGTCAGAACTTTGGCCTCTACAGTAATTTATATTGATCATGAGGTCTTCCAATTTATTCTGTAAAGCATGTGATAGGCTTTCGGCAGTATGAGAAAAAAGTGGCAAAAAGCCTAAAAAACTTTCTACTGGCTGGCCATTAGGTAAAACATATCTTATAATAAGAGTTAATTATGAGAAACGTCTGGTATTGAGTCGAATATAATCGCAAAATATTTGGCCGTTTGTAATTCCTTTGTCATGAAATTTGTTACTTCTTTTGCAAGGAGATTAATACATTCACAGCAAATGGCTGATGAAAGATAACTAACATGTCCACTTCCAGAATTGCCATATTTTAGAAAATGTCCAGCTAAAAATGGGTCAAACAAACTCACTAAGAAATTCCATCGAGCTTAAAAAAATTACCATTTTCCTTGGTAAAAAGTTTCGTCGTGGAACCATCAAATGCTAAACAATTTTTTGATAAAAATTTAATAGCTGCAACTACCCCTAATAGCACATTTCTACAGTATTCTTTTTCTTGCGTGCCGCAGCGCTACGCTTTTCAAATTATGATTGTGAAATAAAAAAAGGCTCTTATTGTATATTATGAAATCGCATTTCTTATAGTAGTATTATTGTTTTTGCATTTTTTTATGATTTTATGCTCGCCGTTTCGGGCCCTTTGATATTGCGGGCCCTAGGCACGGGCCTAGTAGGCCTAGTGGTAAAATAGGCCCTGTACATAGGAAATAAGTACTGTTTGCCAAATGAAAGAACCTGGACGGAAAGAATGCGGGCAAAAAATATCCTCGCATATTTAGATGCTGCCACATTTTTTTCCCAATAATCCTAATTTATTTTCTGTCTAATTTCCTATAGTGAATTTACATATTTAAATTTCCTACTTGAATACTTAATTTTGTTATTTTCCTTAATACTACTGTGTTCTATTATTTACTATTTTATTTACACAGGGAAATACGGAATACGCAATAAGTATACTATATTATTTATAATGTTTATATTTTATTCGCCTTCAAGCTATTTAAAATACGCGACAATAGGCAACAGTGCGACGTTTACTTGATTTTTAGCGGGGAGGCAGTTTCGTGATTGGTCGCAGGATATATTAAATACACTTTGACCCTAGACCAACACCTAATTTTTTTTACATATTTTAAAATTTCGGCAGCGACTTGCTTTAGCCATTGGCGTGGAAATTGCCGATGCCGAACTGTGTGGTTATTTATATTATTTGGTTTGTAGGGTCTGGTGATATATAGGTTTTGTCGATTTTGCAAATTCTCTTTTTTCACTAGGGGGTGTTCTATATAGTAGTTTAAGCCAAAAAAAGTGGGAAGATCCGCTACATTTGAACCGAAAAATGCCCATAAAGTTCGAGTTTTGACACAAATTTTCGGCACCACTTCACAAAAGCACGTGAAATTTAGACCAAACACATCTGAAAATCAATTGTCGGGTGAAAATATTAACTAGGATACATTTGCGTCGAACGAGAGACCTCCGTTTTGTTCCGGTCCCCATTAAACAAAATTAAATTTTACTTGTAAATATTCATCCTCCTTTTTACTGTCAACTGTCATAATAGCCAAAACAAAGATTTTTAAGAAGGCACACTGTTGCCAGACGTTTACTGTAGTTTCGTTAGCAAAATTCATTAGAAAAATGGTGCGCTATAAGCGCAGCTTATTCACAACCAGCTAGTCATCTTGCGGCGGCATCCTTTGATTTGGGAAAGTCAATAACCAAGTTTTGCAAATTTTAGAAGAGGGTCATGACTTAATATTGTTTTAAATGCCTGGGCATCTAAATAATGCTTTTGAGAGTTCGTTTAATTTAAAATATGCTTTTTCTACTAGCGTGCGTAAAGTACTCACTTTACGCACTCTCTAAGATTCGTAAAATATACTTTTTAATGTGCAACGCGTAAAATACGTTATTTTACGCACTAGTGCGTAAAGTAAATTGACATATTTTTTGACATTTAGGGCAATGCGTAAAATAATATATTTTACGCACTAGTGTGTACAATAATTTATTTTACGCACTAGTGCGTAAAGTAATTTAATAATATTTTTGTTTTTTCATATATTTTTTGGCAGTAGAAAAATTTTGTATGCTACTCATGTGTAAAGTACCTTTTTTTATTCAATTTCAATTAATTTTTTTTATCAATATTCCCATTCATAAAGAAAGGTTCACTTTACACACTTGTTGCATAAATAACTATTTTATCGTCTAAAATCCGTTTAAAAATGATTTTAAAACGCACAATTGTATAAAAATCCGAAATTTCCGAACCTCTCAGGGCGATAGCCGAGGCTTCCGACGAATTTGTCATGTATTTTAAAGCGAAAATTCATTTTAAATTCAACTGTGAAACTGAACCGCTCAGGGCGCAGTGCCCGACACTCCAACTTTCCGATTTCGATAGAGTTGACTAGCTGGAAGTGAATAAGCTGCATGATACAATAAACGTAAGATATGATATCGCGCAGGCGACGATTCGCCTGTGACGTCATTGCGAGCGTTTGACGCCGCGCGCCGGCCGGCGTTTACCACATGAACGAACATGTGCTTTGCATTTGAGATTCGTATGTTTTATATTTAAATTTTGTTGGCGTTACTGTTCCTTAGATAGTGTTTGTTGGTATTTTTAATTGAAAAACGTTTAATAATGAGGTGTGCTGTGGACGGATGTAAAGTGGATAACCAAGGCAAAAACTTTGATAGGAATATAAGGTGTTTCACTTTTCCCAAAGACAAAATATGTGTAGCAAATGGGTTCACCTGTGTTTTCGTAAGGATAAATTTAATAAAACTTCTGCACGTATTTGCTCAAAACATTTTGAGGAAGATGACTATGTACAGGGTGGCCCGTTTAAGACGGGCCTATACCTTATCTCGAAGACTACGATGGTTGCAAGAAAAATTAAATACAAAAGTTGTTCTTAGTAAAACGATCTTTACTTTTTTTTGTATTTTTTTAATCGTTACTTTTTTATATACAGGGTGGTCAAAGAAAGTTGCACTTTTTTAAATCGAACACCCTATATTTTATTAAATTTTTGGATTCTACTTAAAATTCTAAGCATATTAAATTAAGAGTTAGCAGTTTCACAGCTATAAACAGTTGAAAATCGGTACTTTGGCTTCTTTTCACATTGGTAGCAGGAAGACCATTAAAGATGGAGTAAAATTAATTCCATATTTCTATCTTAACTTTCCAAGAGCTATCTGATGGTGCTAACTGATGGTACTTACCGAGGTACCAGATTTGGTATCCATGGTACCACCTGCCAATGGTACCTACCGAGGTACCAGATATGGTACCCATGGTACGACCTATCAGTGGTACCTACCGAGGTACCAGATTTGGTACCCATGGTACCTCCTGCCAATTAGTGCCGTCAGATAGCTCTTGAAAAGTTAAGATATGAATGTGAAATTAATTTTACTCCATCTCTAATGGTCTTGCTACCATCAGGATTTGATAAATTTAACAATTTCTAAAAAAAGTAAGATGACTAAAATTATTATTTAAGAAAAAATATTATGATCGATTTCCTTTTTTTTTTGCTCTCGATTGACCAATGCTCAATAAACGTTTTTTAGATAAAAGTACACGCTTATTACTTTTTTCAAAAAATGCTGTTTTTAATACAACTATTTTGATCCATTCATCATAAAAGTTATGTTGATGAGTTCTTTTTATTAAATAAATAGTATTAATATGTAATAATTAGTTTTTAAATTCACCCAGGACACAAATTTTCTTGATAAATAGAGAAAACAGGTAAAACATAATGATTATGTGCCTATAAACGTATGCATTTCAACAGAAGCCAATCACGCCATGACGTCATTGCGCGGCGCGAACGAATTTGAGACGGCTAGGTATCATACCTTCCGTTTATTGTATCATGAATAAGCTGTGCTATAAGTGTCTCTACTCTTTTTTATTTAGGTGAATGATTTTTTTATTGCAGTAGCAAATCCTATATTGCTCGACGAGCGGTGTGTGGGCGAAGATGTTGATTGACACGGTTCTTGAATAGTTAGTTTGGGGAACAGATGTCCTGGGAGCATATTCGCATGTAACAGGCAAGATGTCCATTCGGCAATGCCGATCGTTTCTTCATATGTGACGTGCACGATAGCATTTAGTCAGATGTCGTGACTGTTACATAGAATCAACAAATAAGTCTTCAATTATTTTAACACTTCATGCATGGGTCTCAACAAACAGAAACTAATAAAGTGCTAACCAAAACTAACACAAAATAAAAAAAAGTAAAATAAAAATTTTGGGTTAGTTTTGGTTAGCACTTGGTTAGTTTCTATTTGCTGAGCCCCCGTATAGGGAGCGAAGCGAGCGGAGGGCCATGAATGAAGTGTTTAAATAATTGAAGACTTATTTGTTGATTCTATGTAACAGTCACGACATCCGACTAAATGCTATCGTGCACGTCACATATGAAGAAACGTTCGGCATAGTCGAATGGACATCTTGCTTGTTACATCCGAATATGCGTCCTGGGAGTGAGTTCCACAGTGATGCAGTGCGCCAGACAAAGAAGTTCTTGTAAAGCGATGTTCTAGGTTCAGTTGTACGACGAACCGGTGCGCTCTTGCCGTCTATCCTGACTGTCTGACAGGCGATGTCAGGGGCGGGATAAGGCCGGCCAAATCCTGGGAACATCTGCCGTAAAAGTATCTGTAAAACAGGGATTTCTCGGTCACATGTTTGCGGTGTTTTAGGCTATCCAGATTCCGGGTCAACTCCGGGTCACCGACGAGACGCACAACTCTCTTCTGAACGGAATCCAGTAGCTCTAGGGTGTGCTCTGGCGTGGCACCCCAGATGTGTGAACCATATTCTAAGCACGGACTTATTTGCGATTTGTAAAGCAAAAGCAACTGCTGCGGTGTATACATTTTTTGTTGCGAAATAGCGTACCAAGCATCTGGGAGGCTGATTTTGCGACGTTAGCAACGTGGTCATGTCAGGACATATTGCTGTTGACCGAGACCCCCAGTAGTCCTATTGAATGAAGATAAAGGGATGGTCGATCCTGCCATAATGATATCACTGTCCGCCGTATGGTGAACGTGGCTGCTTGGATGATTGTTCAATGTGCATTTGCATTCATTCATCGGAATAAAAGAGACACTCATTCGATTACACTATTCCTTTGTATGTACATATTCGTCAAATATTTCACTTCATACATGGCCCTCCGCTCGCTCCGGGGGCGTAACCAAACAAACCTAACCCAAACTAACCCAAGACATTCCCAAATGAGGAAAAACAGACTAAAAAATATTTGCATTTTCGACTGACAAATTTCAATTTTTTTTTGTTTCCGGCATGCCTTGGGTTAGTTTGGGTTAGTTTTGTTTGGTTGCGCCCCCGAAGTTAGCGGAGGGTCATGCGTGAAGTGGAATATTAAATATACTTAAATAGTAAACAACACTGTTATTCCCCATAAGAAAATGTGCAACTTTTGGAAACACTGTGCCAGGACCCCGGTGTCGATTACTAAAATTTCATTATTTCCACGTTACAATTTCAATATTTTCACGTTACACCTGGGAAAGTCGTAGTGGAAGTTCGCCCTTCTAGGGCAATTTAGGCTCAAAACGCGGATATTTTTTCGGCTCAAATATGGCGAATCCTCCGATTTTTTGGCTTAAGCTACGCTATAGGACACACCTTTTCTAGCGAAAAAAAAAAAGAAAATCTGTAAAATCGACACAACCTATAATCATCAGACCCTTAATTTGATGGATACCTTTGAAGATTTTTAACCTTTCTTATATTTTTCTTGCATTTGGTAATTATTATACGCGGTTAACTAATTTTTATATATTTCGGATAACTCTCTTAACTGAACTCTCTAAATTAAAATTTTTATTACATAACAATTCCGAACGTTCTATAAAGAGCGTTTTGGAACATACTTGCTTCAATATTGCCTAACTTTTAATTAAAGTCCATTCAAGGCTATTGCGCTGTTACGTCAGAATTTCTGACGTCAAAAGAAAAGATCCGTACGTCTTAGATAGACTCGTACGTTATTTTTTACACTAGCCAAAAGATGTCTCTGTACCTGTTTTCTATTCCAGAGCACGTTCCGTTTTTATCAATTATACATACTTATTACTTATGGCAGCTTCGGAGTGGTTTAATTCAATGCACAAATTCGACAGGCAAATATAATGCCACCAGGAATAACATCAACATACATACAACAGCTTATTTACCTAGTAATCGTGCGCCGATATCATTTGATTTGGAAAAGTCAAAAACCAACTTTTTCAAATTTTAGAAGAGGGCTATGACAATATTGTTTTAAGCGTCTGGGCATCTGAATAATACTTTTGACAGTTCGTTTTATTTCAAAATAATAATATGCTTTTTATCGTTTAAAATCCGTTTAAAAACGATTTTAAATGGCAAAATTGTATAAAAATCCGAAAATTCGGACTTTTTTACGCCGATAGTCATGGCTTCGGACGAATTTGTCGTGGATTTTGAAGCGAAAATTCATTTTAAATTCAACCGTCCATTAAGAATAAGCTGTGCTATAGATCCAAATACACTGCGAATATAATAATTAAAAAATAATACTTTTGACGGTTCGAAAAATGTGCTTTTTTATCGTCTGAAATCCATTTAAAACGATTTTAAATGGCAAAATTGTATATAATACCGCCCTAGCGGCTAGAATTGGTTTGCGCATTTCCGTCTCATTTGCCGAGATTTGTCCTCATATCGCCGCGTAAGATGTTTACACATCAAAAATACATTTTTTTTCTAGAGATATAATTTTTTAGTATTATCAAATAAATAAAAAATATATATTACTTACATTGTGCACAGCTTTCCAGGGTAAAAGTGGCATACTAGCATCTTTTTCACGTGTGAAATTATGCACCAATTTTAAAATTGAAGCTTGCTCTTTTTCACTGAACCGGTGGGGCATCTCAAAACGATTTTTATTAGCAATTATTAGCGTAAAACACAAACCAACTACCAACAAATCAATAAATGAATTAAATCTGTTATTTTCGTTATGTTATTTTTACATTGACGCCAATCGATGTCAAAGATTCCAATTTGACGGACCAATTTAGTCCATACGTTCATTGCATAAAGAAAGATGGAATGATATGACGTAACAGCGCAATAGACTTGAACGGACTTTAGCTACGACAAACCGTGTTTTTTTCCAAATTAAACGACGTCATCAATGACGTAAATACAAAACCTTCGGGAAACGAACTCTACTTATTACTACAACATATTTATGTAATACATACAACAAATAATATCATAGAATACTATCCTTATTATAAAAATGAGATATTATTATATGACATATTTTGTACTATGACTGTAAATAAAAAAAACTAATTAATTTTAACGTCTTAAACTAATCAATATTATCAATAATAATATGGTAAGAATAACCTCGTGCGCCTATGGGAAGGCAAGATTTTTTACGTGCTAGTCCTCTACCCCGTTCAGTCGTTGTTAAGGTTCACTCGCTAGGCGCACTATACACGGTGCTTTATGTGAGGCAATTGTATTACTAGATCGTGGCTCTCAATCTAATTTTGTTACGGAAAGTTTTTGCGACAAAGCAGGTCTAGAAAACAGAGAAATAATTACTCAATCTCTGGTATTGGTAACAGTGAGTGACTTGTTCCGAAATTTAAAGCGAATATAATTTTAAAGCGTTCAAGAAAGAAACAAGTTGTCTAATTTTACCTAAAACCACGCAACCTATGCCATTATGTTCATTTGATCCCAAGTTTTTAAATATTCCACCCCATATAAAACTTGCCGATCCCCGGTTCAATGTAAAAAAGGATATTGATAGGTAGTAGGAATATTCTACGTTTTGTTAATGAATCAGATTAAATTGCACAATAATCTAACCTTGCAATCTACAAAATTAGGTTGGATTTTTGGCGGTGAGATTAATTATCCTACTAATTGTAAATAATAGAATAATTTCTTGACTAACGACGAAATAAATAAAAATATTTCTCGATTTTGGAAAATAGAGGAACGTGGCATTGTTGCCGAAGTTCACAATGGGTGCGTTCACCAAGTGTCAGCAGCTGACATGCATCACTCAACTGATGAATGTAAGCAGTTGGAAATTGTCTGAACGCCCCGTTGAGTTTTGGCTTTTTGTTGGGAAGCTTTTGACAGCTGCTAGCGATATCAGGACATAACCTTCGTTTTGTGTTTTTTCCTTTCTTTCACACTTTTGGTTTTGGAATTTACATTTAGTGTCAAGAGATATGTATTCACAAACCTTGTCTAAAATATAGCTTATAGATTATTATAATTTCTTATTTGTTCAAATTTTACAGATATGCATCCATTTATACCACCCTTCCATTACATACTTCTGTTATTCCATCGTATTTTATCGGTGTCAATTACCGGTTGCCGTTGCCGATCTTTCTGATTAAAAACCAAACTGCGAACTGTCAGATCCATGACGTGACTATTTACCATATATGTTATATACTATTTATAATATGCAAATTAATAATAATCATAATCAACAAAAACAAAAATATATCAGGTGAAATGTCAAACTTTGACACGCATTTCTGCCTCTGCGCATGTCTTAGCAAACGTTGACCAAAGTCAGCGTAAAATATTTCCGCTGAGAAAAATTAGCAGCAGCTGAGTTTAAGCAGTTTGTCATCAGAGCTGCTGAACGCAGACGCTGCCTCAACTACTCAACTGTTGGCGTCTGGTGAACGCACCCATTCTTTTCGAGACGCAGTTTGTCGATAATTTTAAACACGACAAAAGCGGGCGTTTCATTGTAAAAATCCCTTTTACGGACAAAATAAATCAGTTAGGCAATTCCAAGGCATTAGCGATTAAACGTTTTAATTTTTTGGAACGAAGGCTACTTAAGAATAATGAAATTAGACAGCAACATAATGATTTTTTATCGGAATACGAGCATTTAGGTCACATGACTCCTCTAAATGAGAGTACTGAAGGACTTACTGATGGCGACGCTTACTATTTGAATCCAACGAGAAATAAGTAAAATTCTTTTAAGTGCGGGATTCGCACTACGAAAATATCTTTCTAACGTACCGGAGCTATTTAAAGAATTTGAAATAAATCGTACATTAGACGCAAGTATATTGCATCTGGGTGAAAATGAAAATAGCAAAACGCTAGGCGTTTATTGGAAGTCGCATAGCGACACCATAGAGTACCGGGTTGAAAATTTCTTCGATTTTTCCAGTGCAACCAAAAGATCAATACTGTCAATCACAAGTCAAATATTTGACATATTAGGTTTAGTAGGAGCAGTCATAATTCGTGCGAAAATAATATTACAATTATTGCTCTGGAAGGAAAATCCAAAGACATTTAACCGGAAGAGACGGAACAAATGGTTCTTTGTTTTCCCCCAACATTGAGGCACATTCTATGGTCGATAGATGTAGCGTTGCCATTTTTAAGTTTACGAGTTACTGTACATACTTTTTTCATAATAAATTATAACACTAAATAGTTATTTTCCCCATTTTTGATCCATCAAAAACCGGTTCTGAAGTTCTTACATGCCAATCTGGCAATGCCGCTTCCCTTGGTTTCGCCTTGTTTTATCCCCAAAAATATTTATAGTATGCGCGTAGTAAAGTAAGTGCACCAATAGATTGAGAGCATTGAAGGTCGACGACCGATGGCTCTTCCCAATTCGAACTATACTAAGTTCGTAACGTTTCAAAACCGGTGAAGACACTGCTGTAAATATGTTTATCTGCTTTAATTGTATTATATACCTACCTAATACGGGTACTTATTAATACAATAGCTTTATAGACATACCCTAACAATTTACTGGTTTATCAAATCTAAATAAACCAATTACAATTGCCAATACTCCAGATTTAATCTTTTTTTTCTAGATATACCAGTTTATTTAGGAGATTTTTTCAGTGATGGTAGCATTTATAATGAAATGAAAATATATTTTTAATAGGTATCCAATAGAAGAAAATAGTTATTAAGCTACTTTTTGAATATGTCATTAACCAGATATTTGTCATATTTATAAGTTTTTAAATAAAATTTGTATGCTTCAGTTCCTTTTTATTTGTCTCAAAAATAATGATAACCAATTTATTTTTAGGCTAGCAGTGGGATGATTTAATTTTTCGTTTAACCACTGAGAGCAGAAAAACCCTATGTGTCACAAAAACGTTTAAATCGGGATAAAATTGCGTATTTTTGGTATCTCATAAATTTCGTGTTCAAATTTGAAATTATTCAGGAAATAAGATTTCGGAAATGCAATGACCATTCATTGCAAATGTAAGTTGAATATACTATTTCTATTTTGGTATCATAAAGAAGTCTTTTCGATACGCAAAGTATTGTCGAAAAGAAGTTCTTTTCGACACTATTTTTGATGACCGGTTTCTATGATATTAACAAAAATGTCAACGCTCACTAGCAAAAATTTCGACACCGTTTTGAATGGGATTCCTCATGATACAATAAACGGAAGGTATGATACCTAACCGTCTCAAATTCGTTCGCTCCGCGCATTGACGTCATTGCGTGATTGACTTCTATTGAAATGCATACGTTTATAGGCATATAATCATTATGTTTTACCTATTTTCTCTATTTTTTAAGAAAATTTGTGTCCTGGGTGAAATTAAAAACTAATTATTACATATTAATACTATAAAAATACTAATAAAAAAATAATAATATTCAACATAACTTTAATGATGAATGGATCAAAATAGTTGTATTAAAAACAGCATCTATTGAGAAACGTAATAAACTTTTACTTTTATCTAAAAAACGTTTATTGAGTATTGGCCAATCGACAGCAAAAAAAAGGAAATCGATAATAATATTTTTTCTTAAATAATAATTTTAGTAATCTTTCTTTTTTAGAAATTGTTAAATTTATCAAATCCTGATGATAGCAAGACCATTAGAGATGGAGTAAAATTAATTTCACATTCCTATCTTAACTCGTCAAGAGCTATCTGACGGTACTAATTAGCAGGTGGTACCATGGGTACAAAATCTGGTACATCGGTAGGTACCACTGACAGGTGGTACCATGGGTACCAAATCTGGTACCACGGTAGGTACCATTGACAGGTGGTACCATGGGTACCAAATCTGGTACCTCTGTAGGTACCATCAGATAGATAGCTCTTGGAAAGTTAAGATAGGAATGTGGAATTCATTTTACTCCATCTTTAATGGTCTTCCTGCTACCAATGTGAAAAGAAGCCACAGTACCGATTTTCAACTGTTTATAGCTGTGAAACTACTAACTCTAGAGGTAACATCATACATCATATTTAATATGCTTAGAATTTTAAGTAGAATCCAAAAATGTGATAAAATATAGGTTGTTTCATTTAAAAAAGTGTAACTTTCTTTGACCACCCTGTATATAAAAATGTAAAGATTAAAAAAATACAAAAAAGTAAAGATCGTTTTACTAGGAACAACTTTTGTTTTAAATTTTTTTTGCAACCATCGTAGTCTTCGTGATAAGGTATACTCTGTACATAGTGATCTTCCTTAAAATGTTTTGAGCAAATACGTGAAGAAGTTTTATTAAATTTATCCTTACGAAAACACAGGTGAACCCATTTACTACACATATTTTGTCTTTGGGAAAAGTGAAACACCTTATATTCCTATCAAAGTTTTTGCCTTGGTTATCCACCTTACATCCGTCCACAGCACACCTCATAATTAAACGTTTTTTAATTAAAAATACCAACAAACATCGTCTAAGGAACAGTAACGCCAACAAAATTTAAATATAAAACGTACGAATCTCAAATGCAAAGCACAGGTTCGTTCATGTTGTAAATGCCGGCCGGCGCGCAGCGCCAAAGAAAGCTCGCAATGACGTCACAGACGAATCGTCGCCTGCGCGATATCATACCTTACGTTTATTGTATCATGGGGATTCCTAATAATACAGACGTCAAAAGTGACATGATGGCCGTCCAACTTTTGATCGCAACTTGAATAAATTAATGTTTTTCATTAAATAACGTGCAAAATAGCACTCTTCGCCCAGTTTTTATATTGCATTAAGTAGACTAACGGCACCCGAGTATATTACATAGTATTCTAATGTATCGAAGAAGAAATCGATTATTATAATGTTGGCATAAACCAGTTTTTTATCCAGTGGCGTCGTAAGTTGTCACTTAAAAAAAAAATAATAAAAATGTCATATTTTTAATGACACACCCTGTATCAATCTTTATCAAAATTAGAACCAAAGTATCTTGGATAAGGAGGATTCAATATAATTTATTAGATTTGAAGTAAATACTGTCCTAAAGGTAGTTTACTCTTGAATAATAAAAACATACCCCATTAAAACGTACGCCTATGAGGTATCGCATTTCTTACCCTGGGCAAAATGTGCGCCTTATAACCTTACAGGACTTACGATTCGTCTTCGGTCGAGAGTGCACGTGTCGGGTATCGGCCATTTTGTTCCAGCTTCATATACATATATGTTAGTTTTGGGAACTCAGGGTGAACTTTCAGGGACCGGGTAGTTTCCCCGAGGAAGATTCGGACGTCCAGCCGGGGATTAGAGCCCCGTGCATGTACAAGATTTAAATGTGTGTGAACGTCCAGCCGGTGGTGTTCGAACCTTAAAACAAGCCGTGCATGAATAAGTCTGAGCCTCCAGGAGTATATTATTATACTCGACATACTGGGGGTTCAAAAAATAGTATCCCTGTCCACCAAGGTAAAATCTTACCAAAAATATGTTTTCTGTCTCTCTCTAACACATGAGGTCTTATGGAAAATGTCATTAATAGGAATTTTTCGAATAAGTGCGATACATCATTGGCTTTGGGACTTTAGATGCTCTTAAAATCCGTAATAAATAATCCAGGGCCGTATTTAAAAAACCAAAGTTGATGATGGCAGCTCAAAAACGAAACGTCGGTTTGAAAATCTGATAACACCATCTTGTAGAACAGAAAAAGTGGCAATAAGAATATGAAATTTATTTTGTAATATCTATTCAAATAGAGTCATAAAAAAATAAAAATGAAATCGCGAATATTCGGTTTTTTCTAAATATCTTCGGAACTATTCGGATTTTTTTAACTTTTAAGGTGGCATTTTAATCAGCATCAAATTGCGCAACTTTGCCTCAATTTAACCGACCTCGTATCTCTTCTAGTTTCCGAGATCCCAATGATGAGGCTCGAATTTGGGACACCCTGTACTTACTGTCTCTATTTTCTTTTCTCTTCCCTTCTGGGGCACAGGTAGGTAGTTAGGTAATCGAATAATTAAATAACACAGGTAAATTCAGTAAATAGAAAGTTGGTTTATCACTCAATAAATCCAGTAGAAAAAAGAATAAGGTGATGATTTTCCCAGTTAAATGGAAAAGAGAGTATACTAAATTGAGAGTGTACTAAATTGTGTCCAGTACTCTATAGCGCTCTCGCTTAATAATACGACTAGTATTGACCATTACTCTAAAAGTCAGAAACTACTCAGTTACTTGATGGTTAAGGAAAAAATCACAATTATTAATCAAATTATTTCGCTCAAATAAAAGCCCGATACGATTACTTGATAGATAAGAAAAAAAGCTTTATATAGTAATTAACTTACTTTGCTCACTCAAATACGCGATGTGATTACCTTATGGTGGCTAAACGAGGTCCAAAGAGAAATGTTACGCAATATAATATAACCAGCGTTAGAAACAAAACAAACAAATTAAAAATATAAATTTACGTTCTTTCTTTAAAGATCACCAAGTTGAAGTAACATAAATAAAAGACCTTCATTCAATTGTTTATTAAGGCGCGCAAACCATGATTTGTCATCACAATGCTGCTTTACAAACTACTTATATGTTTATAACTAAAACTAGGTACGCCAATAATAAATGATGCTTTGAGCATCTAATTAAATATCGACTCGGAAGATTGAGCGATGTCGTCGTTAATCAATTATTAACAAAACTCTATCTGACCATAAAGGCACTCTTCTTTGAGGTTTGAAAACTAGATCAGGGAAAAAACACATACAACGCTAAATCCACCGAAAACAAGCGAGTGCTCCCTAATAAATACCTAAATAAATCGATATTCAAGAAAAGTAATCACGTAGTTTGTCGCGTGTGCAGTGAATGTCATAAAATTGTACCCGATTTATTTTCCGAAGCCTAATTAAACTATGCTAGTTAAAAATGTTAAAATTATATTAATTGACAAGATTAAAGCAAGCTGAATCTTAGATTTTGATTTATTTGTCAGCAAAGAAAATGACCTTAATTTACAAGAAAAAATTAAGTTAAATTTTAGATTTCATAGAGAGAGAGAGAAAATAGGGAGAAAGAAAAAGATAATACTAATAATAATAAGGGAAAGGTAAGGTAGGTCACAATTAGATGGCTTCTCGAAGGTTTTCCGGGAGGAAAGAAATCATGCACTTCTTCTGATGAAGAAGGACCCTACCGATATCCAATGGTAAGTTACAATCTAGAGATCAGAGAAAGCTTAACCAGCTTGGCGTGGCCAACGGACGGAGCTAAGAAGGGGCTCGTAGATAAAACCCTGCCGGTCGAATCCTGTGGAACTAGGTCGTCGAAACGCGCAGGTACCTCGTGGACGGACGAAAAGCCTCTGTAAAGAATTAAGACGCAATTAAAATCCACTCACGGCGTCCCAAAATGGCGGCATTCGACAAAAAAAGCAAGATCACTCACCTAACTAAAGCATCATTAAATCCCAGTTACGGAGTGACTTCCAGGCACTAACCAACAACTACCAAAGTTAAGGCAAAAAAAATTGTTCGGCTGGAAAAATCCGACAAGGTAAAATTTAAAAAAACTTCCATCCGACCACACTGCTTCAACCGGGGAACCGATGTAATGACCTCCTTGAAACTTTCCGGACGCAAAGGTGCTTCCTCCAAAATACCCACTACAAAAATTACGACTGACAAATAGAGCTATATCCGCACGCCACGTGGTCATGACCTGTCATATCCAATAATTTATCCAAAGAAACCGGACTTTTGGGACATTGGTTTTTACTCGAACTAGAAAAAAGGCAGTCGTTTGACCCCTACTTTCAAAAAAACGTGTTAAAATAAATCAAAATTTGGTCACTAAACTAAATGAAAACTGAGCACGTTACATGTTTCTGTTGTTTACTTTGCTAAAGGGAAAATGAAGTTTTAGAAAAAATTCTAAGGGAATGAGGTACTACGAAATAACACGGCGTAACAGGATAGGTCCGAAATAGGTTTGTAAGTTTCAATATATTCGGCCATTGATGAGGGTAGATTTCAAAAAATATATTCAAAGATGTCGTCCCAACCTGATCTTTTGTTTTAAATTTGATTAGCACTTATGAGTTATGGTATACACTGATAAAACACTTTGTTGTTTATAGCGACACTGGACATTTATGCCAAACTTTTGTTTTTGACTTGATGCCTGTGCTGCTTGAAAAACATCTTTTGAAAGATTCTCTACGGATAATCCGAACGCTACAATCAGTCAATACCTTGTTGATCCACAGTTTTATGTGTCATCATGTGGTCTTTTAGAGAAAGTTCCCAAATTGTTTTAAATGAACATTTCAAACAATGAAACCACTGGATTTGCTCTGCAGACTTATGAATTATGGCATGCACTGGTAAATTACTCTTGCATGTTGTTCTATAGGAACACTCTGGACATCTATGCCAAACTCTTGAGTTTTCTCTTTGTTGATCAGCAGTTTTATGTGTCTTCATATGCTTTCTTAGAGATATTTTCCGATTTGTTTTAAATGAACAATCTAAACATCGATACCATTGGATCTGAACGGCTAGCTTATGAATAATGGCATGCCTTGCTAACTCACTTTTAAGGAATGTTTTATAGGAACACTCTGGACACTTATGAGCAGCAATTTTATGTGTGTTCATGTGGTTTCTTAAACTATAATTCCATTTTGTTTTAAATGAACATTTTAAACAATGATGCCACTGGATTTGATCAGCAGGCTTATGAATTGCACTATGCCCTTTTAAGTTGCCTTTGTGGAGTGTTTTAAAGGGACACTCTGGACATTTATGCCAAACACTTGCGTCTTGGCCTTCTTGATCAACAGTTCCATGTATCTTCATGTGCTGTCTTAGGTACTTCTTTCGATTTGTTTTATATGAACATTGTAAACAATGAAACCACTGGATTAGATCAGGAGGCTTATGAATTATAGAGTGCATTATTTCCTTTTGTTGATCAGTAGTTACATGTATCTTCACGTGCCTCGTTAGATAATCTTTTCGATTTGCTTTATATGAACATTTTAAACAATGAAACCAGTGTATTTGATCAGGAGGCTTATGAATTATGGCATGATTTCTTAAATTATCTTTCCTTAGAGCTTTATAAGCGCACTCTGAACATTTATGCCAAACTTCTGAATCTTCGCCTTTTTGATCACCGGTTTTATGTGTCTTCATGTGCCTTCTTAGAGTATCTTTCCGTTTTGCTTTATATGAACATTTTAAACAATTAAAACACTGGATCTGATCAGTAGGCTTATGAATTATAGTATGTGCTTTCAAAGTACTTTTGTAGATTGTTTTAAAGGCACACTCTGGACATTTATACCAAACTTTTGTATCTTCGTCTGGGTGACTAATCTGGTACCTCGTGAAATGATCCTTCAATATTCCATTTCTTGGGGTTTTCTTAGAATGCTTCAAAGACTTGACTGAATGCTGTTTGACATCACTTATTTGTTGATTAGGTTTATGGGCAAGTTGGTAGTTTATTAACCTGAAAAAAGATATACACATGTAGTAGCCACATGAGATGCATTTTTAAAACAGTATTAATATTTCTTTCACAAAGTGGTTGACATAAAAACTAATCTACAAATGGGAATCTACAAATACATATATAGCCACATTTAATATCGAGTTTAAATTCAGCAGTAGAAAATTCAGTGTATTTATCTGTTTGAATTACTTCCATGGAAAAATTTTTCTCTAAGCATATAGTGATTGGAGTATATGTGGTGCCTAGCCTGAGGATATTCATCTCACACGAAATACACTTTTAAATGTATTATTTATGCTTATAACAACGCTAATAGATACAAGCTGAATGGCTAGTATTATCAGTACCTCACTAGAAGAGCTGATGATTTTAGAATAGGTTATACCAGACTTAATAGAACACGTCTACCTGTGAATTATTATGTTCCTTTGTTGTATAATAAGATACCACAAACTTTAAAGAACTTGCACTTTTTACAATTTAGAAGGATAATTAAAAATAATTTTTTAAATAATGCTTTTTACTGCGTAGATAAATCTTTAAATAAGGCATTTTAGATTTCTAATATTG
>MU194683.1:0-11827 GCA_016904865.1 Pissodes strobi | reverse complement strand
TGGCAAGTGGAGTAATCCCGGCCATCCCTATTGGCAAGTGGAGTAATCCCGGCCATCCCTGCTTGGCAATCCCGGTTGGCAAGCGGAGTAATCCCGGCCATCCTTCCGTAGTAATCCCGGCTCCCCTATTGGCAAGCGGAGTAATCCCGGCCATCCTCGCTTGGCAAGTGGAGTAATCCCGGCTAAGTATCCTTCCAAACTAAGTCCATCCAGGCTTCACGTCCGAGTTAGGAAACCGTTCTGCCGAACCGACCGTGTCATAGAGCTGAAGCTATTGAGAACCGTATACCGTATTTACCGTAGGGCTTCCGTACCGTATCTACTGCCACACGTACCGTAGGGCTTCCGGACCGCTACAGTTCACCGTATCTACTACCGCACTTACCGTAAGGCTTCCGTATCGCTACCGTTTACCGTATTTACTGCCATACTTACCCTAGGGCTACCGTTTACCGTATTTGCTGCCATATTTACCGTAGGGCTTCCGTACCGCTACAGTTTACCGTATTTACTGCCATATTTACAGTAGGGCTTCCGTACCGCTACCGTTTAACGTAATTGCTAATATACTTACCGTGGGGCTTCCGCACCGCTACAGTCTACCGCGCGATTAGAGTTTTCGATTCTTTTACTACCGTTTTGAGTTTTCTTACGTATTACCGGGTTGGGTCGCTTAGAATAAGTTGTCTGATACTTTTAGCTATAAGAAAGTTAGGTTTATACTTACAGTCGGATAAACACGACCATTATTTTGTTTACACGGAGTGTTTCATTTACCAGGGACCGATTCCGAGTATTTAAAAACCGAACCTTGGACAACCGTTTCTCCACTGTCTAAAGGCTACCCGATAGGTGAACAGCGATCCCCTTTGTCGCTGTAAATATCAAAGGGGTGGCGCCCGAGAAAACCGAAATACAGGAGGTCGCAAAAAGTAAGTAAAGGGCGCCGTTACAATATAGATTTCAATATTTTGTTTTAAACCTCATCATTTATACATGTAAATTAGCTGTTAAATTGATATACATTGTACATTGTTTTTAGAAATACTTTGTTTAATTTATTACAGGATTGGGTTCTATAAGACGCGAATTATTCTTATCTTCATAAATTTATAATTATTGATATTGTAATCTACTAAAATACATAAGCTACTAAACAAATATCACCCTGTCGCAAATTTGAACTTGAACTTGGAGATTGTTATATAAACATTAAAGGCAAACTATAAACAACGCGAGCAATCAACGGGAGCGACTTTGAACCTTATGCATGCAATGATCATCACTTTGTTTTATATAAATATGCTACCGAACCCTCAGTTCGGCAGACTTTAGTCTCACCTCCAGCTCCCAAGGTTAGTCACTTGACGACTGCCTTCTGGGTTCTATTCGCTCCTAAAGTTAGTCATACGACTGCTTTAGGTTCCATTCCTTTCCTACCAAACCTGGTACCGGTTAGTTGCTTGAGGACTGCTAGGACCAGGGGTTGCACAACCTCCATAGTAAAGTCTTGACCAGAAGTTTGTCAGAGTGTTGAGAAAGAGAAGTGTCTAAATAGTCAGTTAAAAAGTTTAGTGAAATCTCTTAGTGCTCTTGAATAAAACCCAACCCTTAAGAAAAACTATAAATTATAAGACAGTAAACAAAGACCTATAAACAGTACCTCAAGTCAAGAAAACATGCGCACCGTCGTAATCGGGTATAATAGAATCTCATTTTTTCTGACCAATAATTATTGTTAAAGTTTTATCGTTAATACATTGTTATTGTTATAAACTAAACGTGCTTACTTTATCATCTCTTCTTAGCCCACGTAACGCGATCCCGGTCTACCTCAGTTACCCCCCGGCACGCTAAACAAGGCGTGTCCTCACGAGTAGAACATCTAGTGGTAGATTAAAGAAAGCATTGGGACCCCGTCATTGTACTAATCGCGACGAGGCTCTTCTCTGAGAAGTTATTCTTTAAATAAACGCGCTACCCCCTAAGCTACTCGTGACAATATCTAAATATTCATTCTCTGCTTGCATTGTCTCTAAGAACTCTGGCGCCCACAATTAAAAAATAATACAATTAATGAAAGCTACAACTCACACCCTCAGTGACAAAGAATCTCATATCTAATAAACTAAATAATTTAACTTTCGCTTTATCCTTACAAATTAGCGACTGAGCTAGTAAAACAATATTAAGTGGCGCTCTAAGTGGCGTCCAAATAAACAAATTCATCACAGTTTACCACAAGAATGTTGTTATTTATTCTAACCCTAATTAATATTTATCTCTATAATGCCTTCTTATTGTTTGATTTATCGGAGTATTATACGTACCAACGTAGACCATAGGTTCTAACTATAAACAAATATTGTTCACCTCATAGCAGTGCGAAATCGAATTAGTTTCCATTTACAATTTTACGTTTGCGTTTTAAAACCGTTCGAAATTAGCTCAATTCTTTTCTTTATCTATTTACCGTATTGATCACCTCATTGATTTAGTGTGCGTTTGGCGTTTAATGATATAATAATATAACCGCTGCCATGAGATTTATTTAGGGTAGCTTATTGGTTATATATATACAAATTTTTCTATTTGCTTCAAAGGTCAACCTATCGATTTTGTACACTTGATTAACTGTTTATTGGTGTGACGATATTACCTAGAATGTGTATATTCTAGATTAATTTTGTTTAATGATCATTGCATTTATTTTTAATTAATTTCTGTATCGAATATTTTTTTAATTCACTACAACGCTAGTGTAGAAAATACTACCTTTATAGTGCTTCTTGTTTGACTGCTTTTTATCGAACTTTAAAGAATTCAACATTAAGTTAGGATGGTTAATTTGAAATATTTATTAAACTCACCATTTCAATTTCCTCTTATTTCGTTGAATCTTTTGCAAACACCCCTCTTGTGTTTAGCAATAGGGTATAGTTTGCCTATCAGACATATAGCCTTAAGTACCGTGCACTCGTTGCATATATTATTCATATTGTCTTGTAGCCTTGCAGTATATTTCACCCTTCTGGCATGGATAATTGTTGGTATTTGAGTCTTCCCACATAACATTAAAAGCACATTCATATTCTTAACATATTCCCCTAAAGTGCGATGAGGAATATTCTTTATAGTAGATTTATGTCACGTGCTACGAACAACTTCTTAAAGAACATTCCACATCGGTGACATCGAATATGGAAAGAACGTACTTAGGAAATTATGAGATGCTCATAATATCTTCTCAAAAATATTCTCAAAGATTACGTGCCAAGAATATACTTTGAAGCATATTCCTATAACGAATATTCTTATCTCCTGAATGAAATATAACAAAAATCAGGTGTTCTATGTTTTCTGAAAGATTACATTTCGTGTTTGTTACTCATCAAATGAAATTAATCATTTTCACTTATTTGTACCAGTGTGGTTAATTATGGGCATTCTGCAACTGTTCAAATTTCGAATATAAATATACATCTATAAAAAAGGCTCCATTATACTGGACCTACAATACATATTGTATAAACATTGGGACGTAATGAGTGTCTAGTTTTTAACGGCCTTTATATGGTGTTATTAAGACGGGTATTTGTTGACTCGAGCGATTGCATTCACGCCATGTCTTCGCGATGCAATCAATTTGCCGCCAGAGCTCTCGTGGTCCAGAGGTCTAGATGGATAGATCTAGAAAATATACCTTTTGAGGACATGACAGGCATTTTTTGCAATAATGTAATGCGCACATTCTTAGTAAGTCGTACATCACATGCATAGCACATATATGGGCACCTGATACTGGTGTCCTGTAATATATTCTTAGCATATGCTATGCTGATGCTGAATGTTTTTTAGGGAGATGCTTAGCATATCTTCATGCCGCAAGAGAATATTATTATCAGGTGCTAAGCATGCAAAAATGTTATGTGGGTTGTGGCTCCCTGTTGTAGTCAAACAATACAACTAATAGAACCAACTGGAAATCAATTTTGAGAAGCTTATAATTGATGTGCTCGATAAGTGTAGTAGACCCTATTGAACATCTCCCAGTATCGTTATCTATCTTTTGTATTATCTGATAGTGTTAGAAGTGAGCTTAATTGGTTATTCTTACACCTACATAAGTATACATGATTTCTCATTCTTTCAATATTTAAAGAGTTCCGCCTTCTCAGGACAACTTTGGACCTTGTTAGAGATAAGAACTTAGGTTTGGTATTTGTCTTGGTATTTTTGAGCTAAATTTATCTTTATAATGTCTCGTATTGGTTTTTAGATTAATTAAATTTTTAAATTGATTAAAAAATCTTTGCCTCTTATTGATTTTGAAAATAGTTTAAATAACCTTGATTCGTTACCTGATTTCCATGTAACTATATTTCAAATTGGTAGTCTATTGCAAATTGAATCTTTATATTGTAGATTATTTACTAATTTATATAACCATTCCAAAACAAATTTTGAACAGAACATCTGCTCAAATTGGCGGAGGGATATAATAATTGATTCAAATTAGATTAATTTTTCGATATGTTTTATTATTTTCCAGGGCTTAACTGTACTTTATTTATTTATTAATTGCTCTCTCAAAACCGTAAAGAAAAATAACGTACGTTCCCCGCAAAAGTGAGACAAAAGAGTTGTGGTGAATTCCTCAAACTGCCTTGGACTGTTTTATATGTTTTAATGACCCTGTCGCTATTCGTAGCCACTTAACTGAAACATCTTCCAATTATATCATAGGACAGATTTCAGGGCTTCAGGTATCGTCGGCATCAACCTCCCAGGAAGTAAGGAGGAACTCCAAGGGAGTGAACCAGTGTACAGATAACACCAAGAATACTCTGTTCATTTCCCATCTCAACTTTGTTAGAGAGTGATTAAAATAAACCCTTTCTTTGTTGAAATGTTCAATATTTTATAATTTGTATAAATATTAATAGCATGGTCCGAACCTATACACCCTGGTTATCTTATTAAGATTTTATTGGTAGACTCAATTTAAATTAACAAAAGCGGGTTAAATTTTAAACCAATTTTAATAAATTGATAAATAATAGTTCATAACATATTATTTTACTAGGTTTACGAAACTCACATGGAGAAGAGATAAAAATAGGACCCAATATATTCCAGGCCTGATATCACAGTATTAGTACAAATCTAGTCACAAATCCACAATACACACGCATATAGGACTTGCATTAAAATAACCTGGAGAAAACTGCATTATAGCTTTTGAATGTAAATTCAGACTACTATCTACTTGAATCTATATTTCTTTTTATAATAGCCACATTTAGATGCCAAGTATTGTCCTGGTCCCAAATAAATTATTGATTTCCTATTAAATGTTATTGAGCGGGCATACTAAATTTTCCAATTGCTTGTTTTTGGAATTGCATTTATGGGATATGTAAAGTTTATTATTGCTTCTTGCCATAAATTTACAAACTCTTGAAATATGTAGGCATCTTACATCTTACATTCAGTGAAATAATATCATAATAATATTTAATAATTTATATTGTATATAGTTGATAAATACATTTCGTAGATCGAATTTTTGATATTTTAGTATATTTTACTGCATTTCAGATGTAGCACATTTACAATTCACAGATGTTCGGCGTGTTTGACTTCGAGAATTTATTAGATATTACTTATTTGTAGTTACTATGAATATAATATAATTATTTTTTCTTATCTACAACCATTCAAAAATGGATTATGGATGCATAATACTTATGATAGTAAGAGCATTATGCTGTACATAATGCAACAAGTACCATTATAGTTACTCAAAAAAAACAAGTGTAATAATTATTGTGAATTCGTAATAGGCCACTGAGAGTGGATACAATTAAGTTAAGGAAATTTAAAATTAAAATTCGCAGGTCAGAAGAAGCGTGCAAATTAGGCTTTAGCTCAAATGCGGGAGAATAATTTCATGAAACAAATATTTCTCTTTTTAGTAGGTTATTTCTGTTTTAGTTTTGATAAGTGGTTTTCATTACAAAGATAATAAAAATGCCTGGCGCTAACTTGAGTTGAAATAAAAAATTCTTATTAAATGGATTATTATTGAATCTAGGGTAACTTTTTTTTATGGCATTGACACACACATGCGAAGATGTTGATTAACACGGTTCTGTACGTTGTAATTTGGGAGAAACAGATGTCCTGGAAGTGAGTTCCACAGCAATGCAGTGCGCCAGACGAAGGAGTTCTTGTAAAACGATGTTCTAGGTGATTCCAGTTGTACAACGAACGGTTGCGCTCCTGTCGTCTGTCGTGACTGCCTGACAGGCGTCGCTGGTCGCGGGATGAGTCGGGTCAAATCCTGGGATCATCTGCCGTGAAAATATCTTCAAAACAGGGATATCTTGATCAAATGTATGTGGTGGTGTACACTATCCAGATCCCTGGTCAACTCCGGGCCGCCGACAAGAAGCATAGCTCTCTTCTGAAAGGAATCTAGCAGCTTTATGGTGTGCATCGGTGCGGCGCCCCAGATGTGTGAGCAATGTTCTAAGCACGGTCTTATTTGTGCTTTGCAGGGTAAGAGCAGCTGCTGCGGTGTATAGAGTTTTTTGTTACGAAATAGCGCACGAAGCTTCTGCGAGGCTGATTTTGCAATTTTATCAACGTGGTCATGCCCGGACATATTGCTTTGACCGAAGTACCCAGTAGTACAATTTACGAGAAAGAAGGAATGGTCGATCCTGCTATAATGATGTCAGGGCCCGTCGTATTGGCTTTCTTGGTAAACGTGGCCGCTTGGGCTTTGCTGCATTAAAATGGACCAAATTTTTGTCGCCCCAAGTTCGAACCCTCTCCAGATCTTGATTAATTGCTGTAATCTGTTCCTGTCTACGGTGATATGTCTCAGACGCTGGTAATGGTTTTTCCGATCTAAATTATTGCGAAACAAGGGTACTGTCATCTACAAAACACAAAACTGTAAACAGTATTCTTGGTTTCGGTCAGCAAGTCATTAATATAGGTAAGAAACAGAGTTGGTGAAAGAATTGCGCCCTAAGACATGCTCGCGTTAATGGTGAATGTGTCTGAGATGTGTCTATCAACTGCAACGTGTAGAGATCGGTTCTTAAGGAAACTGGCAAGCCAGCTGCAGAGAGAGGCTGGCAGTCCGAATGATGGCAGTTTGTTGAGTAATCCGTCATGCCAAATTCTGTCATATGCTCTTGAAATATCCAACGCATTCGCTCGTTATTCTCCGTAGTTCTCAATTGCCATATTTCATATATGAGCTACATAGGCCAATATATCTCCTGTCGATATCTCTTTGTGAAAGCCGTATTTGTTATCGCGAATTATTCTGTTGGTCTCAAGGTACTTGAGGACCTGCAGACTGACTACTGTATACGCTCCATGACTTTGGAGATGATTGGAAGCAAGGCAATTGGGCGATTGTTTGAGAGCGTGGTTTTCTTGCTTTTTTTTTTGGAACAAGTTGCACTCGATCAACTTTCCAAGAAGATGGGTAAATCTCTTTTCGGAAAAAAGTCTGTGAAAAATGGGGGTTAATTCGTTGGTGCAGTTATTTAACACGATGGTAGGTATTCCGTCCGGTCCTGATGCCTCTTGCGTATTCAGTTCTTTGAGAATTTTATGAATATCACGGTGATGAAACTTAACTTCTGACATGATAGTGTTGGTGTTCGATATGGTGGGTGGGGAGAGTCATGCCATGGAGGACTTTTAAGGTAGAAAGCAACGAAAACATTGTGGCGAGCATGTTTGTTTTTTCCTTAGCTATAGTCGTCGTGATGCTGCGTTCGTCTGTCAAGGATGGGAGAGACGTTTTTGTAAAGTCATTACTTATTGCCTTTGCTACCGACCAGAAATTCCTAGAGCCACTGGGGCATTGCAAAAGTGTGTTCCTGATCCTTTGATTATTTTTGTCCTTAGTTTCGTCAATCACAATTTTGCGTTCGGTTCTGGCTTCGGCAAAAGAATTGCGATTTTCAGTTGTCTGATTTTGCTGTCAGTGCTTGTAGGCTTGCTGCTTCCTATCCACAGCCCTTTCGCATCTTCTGTCGAACCAGGGCTTTCCTTTTGACGGTAATTTGATGGACTTTGGGATATATGCTTCCAGTCCTGAGGAGTTTACTTGCGTAATCTCTTCGCAGCAGACTGACGGGCCGCGTCAGTGCCAAAGCAGACGTCGGCGTCGTGCCAAGGAAAATCTAGGTAGAATTTTCTAAAACCTCCCATACACGCTCAAGCATGCTTGGCTCGTCCGAAATTACCTCCAACCCAACTTCAAATCGGACATGTTCGATGGTCCCCCACACATGTACGCACTTAATTCGCCAACCTCAGTTCGAAATTTATATCCGCCTCACTTAAACGATGCATTTAGAAACAACGATTGCGATTGTGGGAGGCTTTTGTTTGTTTAAAGAACCTTCAAAAGTGAAAAATCGGAGGCGAGTTTTATTTCGATAATGAAATAACACGTTTTTAAAAACCTAAAATTAACTTAAAACTACGCCAGACTAAGACTAAGTAGCTCAGTGAAGACCGAAAGCTAATAGAACTGTCTGTACCATTGCAAGTGCGCTTTTATAGGAAATGCATAAATGCTGATATAGCAAAATGTTAACTTGCATACTTGCATAGGTTTACATCGATATATAATAAACTAGTATATAATAAAATTATAATATAACTCGACTTGCGCACCTGTGCTGTAACTCTTATCGCGTCTCCCTTGTATGCATTTAGCAGATTTATTCATGGCAATGCATTAAATTTGGATTATTTTTCTTTCTTTCTTTAATTAGGCAATGTAGAATTAAATAATAAATAGCAAAATAAAATATGCTTAAGGAAAAGAAAAATGAAAATAAAAAAATTTATGCAGGATAGGGCTGTGTTATTTCAGTCGTAAAATCGGCTCTAAAATAACACAGCCCTATCCTACATATTTTTTTATTTTATATCACACATTTGCTTGTACATCTTTAAAAATTCAAGATCTGAACTTAATGTTGTTGTTAAAATTATGTTAAAAAATCTTAGATTGGTGTAATTTTTCTCTTCATCACTAAGTTTTACTTCAACACCGCTTTCAGAATTAGCTTTTCTTTTCCCTAAAGAAGAGGCACCCTACTTAACACTTTCTTGATCAGTTGTAAATAGTAACTAGTCAAAGCACCACAAATTTGGTTCGTAGATATCATCCGTTGAACATCCCATTTTCTTTGATGCCTTAACTTTTTTTAGCTCTCGTCGAAATGAAGCTCTTAAAACTTTCTATTTTTGCTTTTGCGAATTTTTCATCGGCAAGCGGAAAATTTCTTTTTATCCGATCGGACGAAAAACGACACCTTTCCGATGTGTTTTCTCACCGCAAAAGTCATTATTCCAGTATATTGTATTCGTTGCTTGGCAATATACAAGAATAGAAAATAACAGTCCGGGAATATAACATTCCCGGCCTAGGCCGGGAATGTAACATTTCTGTCATATTCAAACGCCTTGTTTGTCAGATCTGACGTCTATCAAAAGTAACATTTAGCTGTAGTTTCCGTAGCTACGTAATAAACTTCAAGCTCGCTCGATTCAAAACTTTATATTATGTTGAGTTTAAATTTAAAACACGTTTTTATTTACAGTATTATTTGGCTCTATTTATATGAGTACGTATTCTAATTAATTTCGATCGGATAAAAAATAGTATGTGCAACTCGTAGGAAAAGCACATTCCTGGACTCCTGTGTTGCTGGCCTCGGCTGCGCCTCGTCCAGCAACTATCACAGTCGTCCAGGAATGTTTTGCTTTTCCTCCTAGTTACACAATATACTATTAACTTTTTCCGCAAGTACACCATAACTATTCTTTTCTTTTGTGTTTATTGTTGTATTATTTGCTTCTTGCGTCTCAAGGAGCCCTCTGATCTGTGTATCTCTATTGCCATGAATTCTGTCCAACACTTTTTATTGTCACTGAACGACATTATCCGAAAAAAAAAACCAGAACAAGAAATTGATGTCCTCACCTCACACGATTACGATCGATACACTAGGGCGTTAATCACCAATATGCTCGCAAACCACCATACATGTACAAACTTGTTCGACGCTCGGTGTTGGTAGGGATCAGCAAGCCGAACAATGAGCGGAGCATTCCAACCGCCAACAACGTTGTGTGTGACAACGCGTGTGACAACGCGGTTACACACCTTAGAGCATGTTCGCCGAGCCAGCTTCCAACTGCTTTTACCAACATGTTAGTCCAACATGCTTGAGCGTGTATGAGGGGTTTTTAATCGTACCAGTTGGCAGTCTCTTTTAAAATTGGCTCCCATAACTTTTGCCGCCTGTGTGCCGATCATACTCGTCAGGAACATGCTTGGTTAGATGATTTGTATCCTATTTATCAATGTATTCAGAAGTACCGATATATTTGCACCCTGCAAGTTGTTACGGTAATTTTAACAATTCCGTAACATGGTTTTGGTACCGAGTTCGCTTATGTTTAAATAATAACTTTTTCACTTTTTGTCTTCTTTTAAGTTACTACTTGAACAGCAGTATTGAATTTTCAAGCTTGAATAATGCGAAAATGTTTAAATAATAACTTTCCACTTTTCGTCTTCTTTTAAGTTAGTAATTGAACAGCATTATTGAATTTTCAAGCTTGAATAATGCGAAAATGTCAATAATGTTGCAGAAAGTTAGAAACTGTAAGAGATACACGTATTAATCCATTAGCGCCCACATTAATTTTTTTCCGATCATGAATTTTTGCTACTGGATTTTCCTTTGGGATACGGTGTTACATATATGTAACGCTAGTAACTACTGGGCGCCCAAATAAGCATGTTTAAAAATAAAGTAGTTTATTTAAAATCATTCAAAAAAAAATAAAAACTAGGTATTTAACATGTTTCAAATATTTTTTCTCTGGTAGGAAACAAAACAATCAATGCACAGACCTACATCACATTTCCTGCATTGGGTGCATTTTGAACTCTTACAGGATCCTCCTGCATAGCGCATTCTCTTGTCGTTTGGATTTTTTTCAACAAGATGATACATTCTGCTAGGTCTAATTTCATCAATCACTTTTTGTGCATCAGATAATTTCAGACTTACTGTATATCAACAATAATAAAATTATCAGCATATTCAATAGCATATAAAACTATTAATTCTTAAAATTAGTCGGATGAGCCTACACCAGTGCTCATTTAAACGGAAATACGGACCTGGTAATCTTGTTACAGTTCCGGCTGCCGATGCCGCCAAAGGAATTTGTCTGACCAAGATCAAAGGCGGCATTTCGGAGTGAGAATTCTGATCATTTTTATTCTGTGTGTCACAGGGTCACATCAAAAATTTAAATAAAATTTTAATTTTCTGTTTTCTTTCAACTTTAATTTAATCAAATTACATTATCGTGTGTTCAATGTTATTATGTCCTTTCGTATAATTTTCCTTTGATAATTATTAATAAGTAACTGGTTTACAAATTTTTAAATACCTAATTTTGCCACGCATTTTACGAAATTTGAGACGCAAATAAGAAATATTTTTGTATTTTACTTAAAACCTCTTAATACGATATAAAAATGTTTTCTAATAAATAGTTAGAAATGTTTCAGGAAACAGGCAGCCGAACTTACCGGTATTGAAAGGAATGATGTGGAAGAGCAACGGAACGAATGTATTATTGATTGAAATATAGCAGTGCCGAAGAACACTTACGCGAGTGTCAAAACATTGGACAAGTGCAGTGCATTAGAATAACATATAACACAATGTATATTTTTTATAACGTATGTGTAAGG
>JAEQML010068500.1:0-18229 GCA_016904865.1 Pissodes strobi | reverse complement strand
GCCAGTTGGTTATTTTGCCAGATGTGAATGAGTCAGCTAGAGTTATGTCTAGGACTCCTTTTCTGACTGCATTTATGAAAGTGGGTTTGTTACCTATGTTGATAATATCTATATTATTAGATACTCAAAAAAGCACTCACCCCTTCGATTTATGTCGGTGCTACCTCATTCAATGTTGTGGTGTGCATTGGCGTCAGCCCTGATGATGAAGTGTCTGTTTTTTCTTTGTACCAGGTGATGAGATCGTACCATCTCTGGTGTAGCTTTATTTTCTTCAACTAGGCTGAGGCTATTACGATGTGCCTTGAGCCTCCCTCTGTTGGCGCTTCCACAATTGCGGTTGCCAAATCTTGGGTGATGAATTCTGAAACAGGTAGAAATTTTAAATTATTGTCGAGCAGCATAGCTCTTCTTGGCATGTCAGGTATAGTGTGAATTTAATGTGAAGGCCCCTGATGTCTCCTCCGTTGACCCAAGGCTCTTGTAGTAGCCCTACGTTGATTTTTTGTCGGAATAATCTACTTCTAATCCTGCTGGTAGCAGCTTTTGAATGCTGAAGATTTATTTGAATGCAATTGACTTTAAAAGTATTTCCTTGCTCATTTCTCTTTGGTTTCTGATGAGCTATTAGAGATCGTCTATGATTTTGTCGACGGTCCAAGTTGGCAGTTGTGTCTTCAGTAGGTTCTGCCCCTTGACCGGCGCCGCCTGCATTTCAGGAGCCCGTTTTCCTCTGGATGGTATCCCTGATTTGAGGCTTCACCGTTATGTGGCCAAACTTGTAGCTGATCACACAGCCCTCTTCCTTGAGTTTCTCTGCGGACGCACTGTCCACGCAGAGAGTTAATGTGATCAGATGGTGATCAGCGATTCGTCTTATGACATGCCAGTTTCTTACGCCGTCATTTTGGCCTTGTTTTCTTGTTCTTGTTTTGGTTTGGTTGGAGGCTTTTAGAGTCCTCTGTCTCCATGTCAGATGTTTTTGAGGGATCATCTTTCCCATTTTCTTTTTCTTTATTCTGGTCCATTAAGTCTCACGTGTAGCTAAGGAAATACGAAAATAAAAATTTATGCAATGCATAAATATTGGGTATTTACGAAGAATGGGCTGTTGGTTTTTCTGATAAAAGCGTATGCGATAGGTCTTCTTCTCTAAATAATTTTGATAAAATCCAGGGAATAATATTATCTCCTTGTTCTGATTTTGGCCAACTGTTTTGACAATATTTATTTGTTTGTTCTCCGGAAAGGATGAAGGGGGACACACCTGCGCTTGTCTTAACCCGGATAAATCTTTTCTCCTAGAAATTTCATATGGAACTGGCGTATCGGTTTTTTTAACCTTCCGATTTTTCGACGCTAGAACGACCCAAAATGACTCCATATCATATTTGGTAATTATGTTGGAGTTTGGAACCATCGACAACATGCACTAAAACTGAGTTTTATCCACAATACCGAAACAGAATTATTGCACTCCACGCGCGTTTCGCTAACCATGTTAGCATCATCAGGAGCTGATTTAATCATCTCCTGATGAAAAATGATGAAATATTTTAGAAGAAACGTAATTAAATGTTTTGTTAATTTTGTTCTAGAAAACGAAATTGTCTGTTGCACCTATAAATTGCCAGCAATTGTTACCTTTCCATTTTAATAGAGTTCATCGACTTTCAAAAATAAGTGTATGTTTATCTCGGATTAGTCAGCATAGTTCCATGGGCGTATATTTCATATAAAATGTCGAAGGTTGCAAAGAATGGTGTATTATATCGACTTAAATTATGTTAGCTATTAAATATTTATATTAGATTATTTGGATGGGTCAATGATCGGTAATGATTTAATGAGAAGCATTTATACTAAAACAAAGGAAAATACTATTTTTGACGCGTTTTTTTTTCAGCTTTTTTCCGGGATTGCTGTTTCAAATTCGCGGTTTTAGGGATGCTTAGAAGTGTAGTATTTCGATTTAAATATCTAGTAACGCTATTGTGCTCTCTTGTAGCGGTTTCTGGGCATTCTATAAATGAAATGAAAACGGCTATTTTTAACCACGACGTTCATTTTCTTGGTTTCAGATTTATTGAACGAGACATGTCTAAAAAAGTATCTAATCACAAAGCTATTACAGTCCTCGTTGGAAGACTCTGTACTTAGTATCTAGTATCGTTAACTTGTATTATCAAAAATGTTCAATTAGAAATGTTAAATATGCAACTGTAGGCACAATTCACACTGAAAATATTTTCGACTGTATCCAGCCAAATTATAGCACACATAAAATAGGTCTCTATAGATGGTGCAGAAGTAAATAGTCATTATTAAGACCATATCAGCTTTGTATCAATTATTATTTTCACAATAATAATAACAAACCTTCTGTATTTCAAATTACATAATAGATACATATTTATATAAAATGAAATGACGTCACGGAAAATATTCTAAACATTATAATTTAGATAGTCATTCAAACTATATGGTTCCATTTCTTCGAGAAAATTTTAATTTTCATTTAAACTATGATGCTGGTGATACTTTTAAAACTATAAGGCAACTTATTCAAAAATTTAATACACATATAGTAAGGGCTTTATTAGGCATTGCTCACCTATGAGAAGAATACCAAAGGTCGAGGGTTCTAGTGTTGATATATTTATGTAGGGACTATTAAACATATGTCTATGCTTAAATAAGAACATCAAACACTCATATACATATAAAGCGAAAACTGTCATAAGTTTTAAGTCCTTAAAGCTACCTCTACATGTACTCCTATAGTTCAGCTTTCTAATCACTCCAACAACTCTTTTTTGCACAACAAAGACCCTCTGCACGTCTGATTAATACCCCCAAAATATAATGCCATATCTCAATTCAAACTCAATTTGCGATATATAATATATCTGAAGCTGTTAGATTAACATGTCGAGACACAACACTAATCCCATATGCTATAGTTCTTAGTTTTAACCATAATTTATTGACTTTTTAGACCCTGGAGAGATATTCATCAATTATTCTATTAAAACCGAGTTTTATCCACAATACCGAAACAGAATTTTTGCACTCAACGCGCCTTTTGCTAACCATGTTAGCATCATTAGGAGATGATTAAAACTTAAGTCTAGTTTTAATCATCTCATCTAACTTAAGTTTAGTTTTAATCATCTCCTGATGATGCTACCATGGTTAGCGGAACACGCGAGTACAAAAATTCTGTTTCGGTATTGTGGATAAAACTCTGTTCAAGTGCATTTTGCCGAAGGTTCCAAACCCCAATATAATCAATTATTATACCTAAAAATTGTATGTTTGCAAAGAAAAACTTTGGCTGCTTAAATTAATCTGTGCTTTCTTGTCAGCCCTATTTTGTTTTGTTTTAACAACATGAGGTATGTTTTATCACTGTTAATAATTAATTTATTTTGTATAAACCAGTTTTTTATAGTTTCAAGTGCAGATTCTGAGGTTTCCAAAACTTGGTGCATATCAGAACCTGGATTCAACAAGTTGTTATCATCAGTATAATTGGTTATCAAAAGATTATCTTACAAAGTACTTATATGATTAAGAAATAATATAAACAAAATAGGACAGTATGCTCCCCTGCAGTATCAATAGTCTTGTAAATTTTATCTTCGATTTTACATTATCAACCATGACTCTTTGAGTTCTATTGGATAGATAAGATTGGAGCCATTTTATAGCACTGCCTACAATTCCGTATATTTTTGCCTTACATAGCAACATCTCATGATCTATGCAATCATAAGCTTTGCTTAAATCCAAAAACAGTCCCAATGCAAAGGCTTCGCCTTCCAAGTACTCCGGTATGACTGTAGTCAATCGAAATAAAGCAGTTGTTGTTCTAAATAAGCATGCTCTCTACCAGAAAAAATGTCTGTAGTTTTTGCAAACTCTAAAATTCTTGAGCCCATAGCGATTTCAAATACCTTTGAAAAACTTTAAAGGAGATTGATGAGCCTATAGCAATCAAAGTCACTAATTGATCACTTTATTAAATAGGTTTAATATTTGCAGCTTAAGCTTGGTTAGAATAAATTCCAAACCTAAATGAATAATTTAAAATATAAATCAATAATTTTACACATACAACATTATTGTTGGAACTTCATCCCCACCACACTATATTTATCTTTCAGTTTACGAGACAGTTCCATTAATTCATATTTTGTGACTGGTCTCAGGTATATTGACTGATTTGATTGTTGCTACATGCATTAAATTGTGTATAAAACTATACATGACTCTAAAAACCATACATCACTTTAAAACTCAACATGTTATCTGAGATTTCTAGACTCAAAAATAAAATATTATAAATATAGAAAAACAGAAAAAGATTCCTTCAATCAAAAAGGGTATGCAAAAGGAAAGATAAGAAATCCAAAGAAGGTGTTCATCTTGAGCACGTGAATATTGTTACTATGATGGCACTAAAAAATTATCCGACTGATTCTTGAACAATTAGGGCCTATTCACGTGGATCTCTTTTTCAAAATGAGAGACGCTAAATAAAACTATAGGTCAACTTCCCAGACCACAGCAGTACTAAAATCCCATTACGAAGTGAATTTCAGGCACTAACATACAACTAACCAAATATAAGGCAAAGGTAAGGCGTGAAACTCCAAAAAGAGGTCGGTTGGAAAATCCCACAAAAGGTAAAATCAATGCGACCCTAACCCCCGCTGCTTTAAACAGCAGACCAACGCAAAGTGGTGTTAATGAAAAATAAAAAAACCAACGTGGAAGGCAAAGAATCTATCTCCATAATCCCCATCTCAAGAATTTCAACTGACCAAGCGAAAGACGACTAGCATGTCACATGTCATATCCAACACTTTTCTAACATATTTCTAAAATAGAACTCCAAGATTTAATTTCTCGAGTTAGTCGAAAGAAAATACATATTCGTTCCGACAATTATTAAGAGAAACGTGTCAGAAAAAAACTTAATTCTTGTCCTGTCATCGAATGGCGACGCGATATTCCCAAAATTAGTACGCGTTCCTATCAGGAATCAGCAATTTGAACCAAATCGAGATAAACGTGAAAGAAAAAACCAAGCCCTTATCGATTTTAAATTTAGAGAGTGTTTCCTCTACCAAGCCGCAAAGATCACCACAAATAGGCATAATTTCACTTGGACCGACATTTCAGTAGTAAAAGTAAAATACATTTTATTAGGCTATTATAGCGTTTAGAAATCGCAACGTGACACCCGTTGTTGAATTATCGATGCTGTCATTTACTACCGAATATATATAAAAATTGCCTCAATAATTCAGCGATAATTGCACTGCTCTTATGAAGGGAAATATTCGTTTGAATTTCTTTCCATTCAATTTTAAGTGCATTTAAACATTCGGTTGCCCAGTTTCTCCTTACCCTGTTGGCTTACCCGTATAATTGTTTTTTTTAATTATTTCAAAATTTGACATAAACTGCAGATTCTATATTCCGCAAAATATTCCAAAAAGATGGAAGAACTACAATCTAGAAAAGTAGATAAATCCATCTAACTCTGTGCAAATTATCGCGTGCATTTTTTTGCTGATATAAATAACTTGCGCGGACTATAACTATGATAAATAAATGTTTAATTTGATATCTGCGGCTTAGGAATCATATTGCTATAAATTGGGATTGCATTGTAGTTCGAGTGAATTAGTTTAAAATCACACCTTATCTTTAATAGGTACTAGATAACGTCATCGCATTCAAAATAAAATTAAAGGAAAAATCGTATTTTGCCTGATCGTTAGCAAACCCACATATAAACGTGTGTGAAAGCGTAACGACGGCAGCAGGTCAACTCGAGCTTCGGCGTGGCGTGCGTCCCCGTCATTCCCTGGGGGTCCGCCCGACCCCCCACGACCCCGTCACCGCCACCACAGTCTGCTGATTACTGAGCCACCCCCTGCGGCATACAACCGACACCCCGATAACGCTTACGATGCTGCTCCTAATATAGGCCGGAGAACTTTCACAGGAAATATCATATAAAATAATTAAATTTATTTTTTAGTGGTAAAGTATTTTGCGTTTACGCTGATTTATTAAACATTTAAATATTTGAAGACTGCAGGTTAAAAAAAGTGCAAAGTCAGCCTTTTAGCAAAATTAAGACAATACCGACATATTTCCTTTTTGTATATACCCCTCAGGGGTACCAATGAGACTCCATCAGTCCTGAAAATAGCTGGAAAAATGGCTTTTCTCTTTATCTCTGGACTTGCACCCGAGAATGAAAGTCAAACTATAATTGACTTTCTGAAAACTCACAATCTACATAAAAACTGTGTGTGTAAAAGAATGAACACATTGAGGAAAAACATCTACAGTTCCTTTAAGCTTGCTGTCTCCATATCTACCAGGGAAAAATATATTTCAACTGAGCTTTGGCCTGCAGGAACGGTGGTGAACCATTTTCTAAACATCCAACGCCAATCTATGGTGAAGTCGAAAACCTTGATGGATCAGTCGAAGCAACAAAAAAGAAATTAAGGGTTCTGCATCTCAACATACAGTCCCTTAGAAACAAAATGGACTTAATGGAGACATTTTTGGCTGAAAAGGCCCATGATGTTGTCTGCTTATCCGAGCATTGGATGACTGAGGTGGAAGCAGGCTGCCTGGTGTTGGATCAGTTTGAGCTAGCTAGTGTCTTCTCTAGGGTTAGTACTACTGGAGGCGGAGTTGCTACTTATGTAAGGAAAGATTTAAATTTTTCAACCATAAATTTTGTTAATAGTTTTAATATTGAGAAGTGTTTTGAATGTTGTGCTGTTTGTCTGAATGATGTTTATATAATAACAATTTACAGATCACCTGGAGGCAATTTTAATACTTTCCTCAACGCGTTGGAGGGTTTACTAAATAGGTTTGGCACCAGTAAGAACATTATTTTAACAGGGGATTTTAATGTCCATTTTGGTACCACACAGAGCCATTAATTACAACTTTGTGATCTCTTACAAACCTTTGGCTATAAGCAAACAATAACTCAACCCACAGGGGGTGGCTCTTGCTTTGACAATATGTTCGTGAACTTTTGCACTGGTGATTTTGTCACCTCTGTTATGGATGTAAGTATCTCTGACCATCTGGGCCAGGAGATTGAGGTATTTGTTGGTAGTAGGATTGCCCCCGTTGTTGAAAAAAAAATTTGCAGACCAATCACTCAAGCTGGAACAAATAAATTTTATAATTTGATTAGCTCATCTAACTGGGAATTTGTTGACGATCCTTACTCTGATATCAACGGTAAATGTGTCAAATTCTTGGAAATTCTCCAAACTGCTTGCCAGAACTCTTTCCCTGAAAAACACATATACGGTAAGGCCAGACCAGAGTAGAAAAATCAGTTGGTTTGATTGGGTCTCTAAGGGCCATGAGAGACCACCTTGGGTTTCTCAAGGAATTGAGTGAACAGTACGGCCATGCAGGAGCTCAACAGGAGTACAAAACCTTTAGTCATACGGGACGCTAAAGTAAAAGCTAATGATTTTTACATACAGTTTTCTAATAATCCATCCAAAACCATCTGGCAGGTAATAAACTCAAAAACAAATAAACATAAAAAAACAACACTCAAATAATCAATGCACCATAACACCAAATAAATTTAATGACTTTTTCTACAATACTAGACATGAAACCAGTAGTACCATCCCTCCCTGTGAAGGAGATCCTGTCGAGCTCCTGTCTGGCCTGGATGTAAAACAGTCTGTTGATTTTGGCTCTGTGTCTTTTTCTGAGGTCAGAGACATTATCTGCCAACTGAAAAATAAAAACAGCACAGATATCTTTGGACTTAAATCTAAACTTATAATAGTATATTATGATATAAGTGTATAAGAGAGCCTTTAATGCACGCGCGACATATTTCAAAACACGATGCGCAGGGGAGTGTTTTGTAAGTCGCAAGGGCTTTAAAGACCTCTTATACACGTATATCATACGCTATTTTTTATTACGAATGCATCATAATCTCAAAAATGTTTTAAATATTAAACTTAAGGGATATATTGACGAATATATTAATCTGTCACATTTGACATGATCAAATGCTTCTATAGCAACCTTTAAAAAAGTACGCGCATCATAAACATCATTTTAAGCACGCTGCAGCGTGCGATAATCGTTGATTATGATGCATGCGTAATAAAAAATCCATTAAGCACATTATAACCATTCCTTTGACTAAGCTTCTTCTTTTTAGTTCACCATCAGCATACTTCTTGAATACTTCAATATATATCAGAAATGTTTCAGGTAATAAATAGAACACCAATAACTTCTGATAAAGGAAATGTATTCTCAAATGATTGGTGAGGATTACACCAAAGTCTGTTCCTGAAAAGAGTTAGTATCCGAAAACCACTAGTACAACGGCCTAGAAAGTTAGCATAGTAGGCAATAACCCTAGTTGGCGTTCGTACCATTTTAACCGACACCGGGGCTGCCTGCTTGCCATCATTCCACCGGCTCTAATACTCACGGCTGCAGACGGGGCACACGCTGTTTACGACGACCCGAAGGCTCCAGGGAATATCGCAGCTCGGGGCTTACAAAACAAGTATTAATATTTTTCGACCGACCATTAGATATTCCTAAGGTTGTTTTGACCGTGTCAAGATTGAAGGAACTTAAGACAAAGATATCTAATATTTGGCACCTTTTTCTCTAAGCAAGTGCGATATTATCACGAGATCCGTCAAATGTAGAAAATTTGATTTTTTCGAGTGTTGTCCTTTATCTTCATAAGATAGGAATATTTTCATTCTAAATCTCTCAAACTTAATTCATCCGGTTTTCACATATGTCTGGTTTATAAATGGTTTACACCCTACAAGTGATAATTTGCACTCGATAATGAGCATCTAGTATGATTACTGCTTATAAGCATCGAGTGGAAAATTTCTCCTAATAATAACTTTGATATGTTAGGCCACTTATATAAAAATTCTCTAGGATTTGTCGAAATTCCTTTCTAGCTAGGACAAGGCTACTTTTAGTATGATAGGTAATAGTCATTTCTTTGGGAATTTTGACTAGTATTGAAGAGGCAAGTAGTGATTAATGATTATTATTAATATTGTGCTTAGAGTTCTAAAATTCTTTGCCCTCGTCACAATGAAAATAGATATGCATTGCATAATGTTGATGCTATTTATTATGCCTATAGGTCAAAGGTCTTCAACCTTTTGTTATCCAAGTGTCAGATATGGCTGTCTCTATCGGCCGACGGGCCGCAATATAAAGTATATATGACATTCAAAGCCTAAGGTAGCTTAAAATCTTAGGTGTTTTAAAGGCGTTTATTTAAGAAAACTCTTTCTTCTTTTCCGGTACCTCTAGTAGGCTAAACGCGCGGCCTACTTCTAAGCCAGCGTCACGCTGCGCTGGAATGCTTTTGTCAAAAACGAATATAAGTATGCAAACCGGCAAAGTACTGTAACGGGACAGATTTTTGAGTTCGTTTATTCATTCACCGAAATGTAAATAATGCGGTACTATGAAAGAATTCATGTACAAATTTGCGTATACCATAGTGTCAATCTTTCATGGCTGTCGAGCCAAATAAGATTATCTATTCGTGTGGTGACCTCTGCGACACGGTAGATGAAATGTTCTCTAAAATTTAAAATCGATATTTGCTTGGTTTTCTTTTGTGCAGTTTTCGTTTAGTGATATTGACGCGTACTAATCCTAGAATGTCGTGTCGCCGTTCGATGATTTTGACGACGCGGGAACTTGAAAAGCGTTTATAGCATGTTGATTTAAATAAATGTCCGGTTAAAGGGTTATTTTCTTTCGGCTAGCTCGTGTAATTAATTAAAATTGGTTCGGTGTGTCAAAAATCCGGAGTATTATTTTCAAAATCGGTTAGAAAAATTGTTGTGTTAGACATGTGATATGCAGGTTGTGTTTCGATTAGCGAGTCAACATTTTTTGACGTATTGATTTTAGAGGCGGTCGCTTTGGTTTCTGACGGTATTGCGTGCGTCATTCTACCCCATTTAACCATTTGCAATGGCAGCGTATGGGGTCGGATGAAAGCTGTTGGTTGATTTTACCTTTGTGGGCTTATCCACCCGACCAATTTTCGGGTTTTAGGCCTTACCTTCACCGTATCTTTATTTAATTGTTTGTTTGGTGTCTGAAACTCGCTCTTTAATGGGATTTAGTACCGATTTTGTCTGGTCAGCTAAATTTAGTTTTTTTAGTGTCGTTATCTTACGAAAATTTCATCTTAGGTGAATAGTCCCAGACTCCGTTTTTATTCTGTTTACAGAAGCTCTTTTCGTCCACCTTTTGAGACAGCCTAGCGATTTCGGCGTTTAGCAGTAACAATCCCTTCACAGGTAAAAGATTGATTTTTCTGATTTTTCTTTGGTATTTTGTTTTATTAGTGCCTAATTTACACGCTTCGATGACAACTCGTTCTGTCCTACGCATCGGTAATTGCAAATTTTCGTAATTCCAATTTTAGATTTTTAATAAAACTTCATTTACTCTCAGTTTTATTCCAATCTGAAGTGAAGGTAACTAAATAAAATTAGAAGACCGGAAAATGCGTGGCAGTACATATTTAATAGTTGTTTATTTTATTTTACGCTTATAAATTAGCAATTAACTGATATATTGATCTACAAGATGTACAGATTGATCCAAAAAAGACTTTAAATGCTTTAAATCTCTTCTTACTGAGTATTTCTCACTCTCGCTTGGTTGAAGTCAACCCGAGGGGTAGTTCGCTGTGGAATTTGGTGTACAACATATGGAATTACATGGAATTATATGGTATTTGGTGGAATTAAATGGAATTAAATGAAATTATCTGGAAATATCTGGAATTATCTGGAATTAGCTGGAATTGTCTGGAATTATCTGGAATTAAATGGAATTAATATGGAATTATTAAAGAACTAACAAAAAGTTTCGACACATCCACAAGTTTTTCAGCGCCTTATTGAACTATCTCTCGCATAATTTCTTCTACTTTTTACCGCTACCAATTTATTTGTGCCTTTATTAGGTATTAACCCCTATTTAAAAACCAACTAAACTTAAAATACAAAAGTTTCCTCTTATAGCACCGCCTAAATAAAAAAAAGTACGTAGGCTCAAAGCTTCCACATAGTCGATATCTTGCAATCGTTGAACCTAGTTTTCGAAAATCAGGAGTTGACTAATTTTAATACAATATGCAACAAAAATTCCCGTCACCATTACATGTTGGATATATGACAACAAAGCATCGCCTTTATCTTAATGTAGGCCGAGGTCACCTAAGAATGACAGCTCGATTTTTTTGCCATTTTTGCCAGATATAATTTAATATTCTGGAGTGCTGTTTTTTGTTCGTGCCAAATGATACGCAAAATATATTCAAGGTAAGTTTAAAAACAACACATAGATTGATTTATTTCGTAGAAAACAGAATTTAAGTTGAGACCTAACCTATAAAACTAAAATTGAAACTAAAGTCTGAAACTGGTCTGAAAGTAGCGCGACGTTGCCATTAGTATCAAAAGTTCCTAGGAAATGCTGGAAATCAGTACAAGTTTTTTACACTCTGTAGTGCGAATTGGAGATTTTATTAGGATCTTGAGCGCAAATAACAAATTAAAGCACATTTTAGGGTTTGCAAAATAAGTAGTTTTTGAATGATTGCACAAGATATTTATTTTCCTAACAAAAGCGATAATTGTAGTTTTTTAGGTAGTGTCTGTCTTTGAGATGTCATAGTTTAATTATTTGTTTAAAATGAAATTTACCTGAATGTGCGAAGGGAAAGAAGCTAATCTACATGCGCTTCCAAGAGTTTAGTATATATTATCTTTCTTATTATTTTAATAAAATAAATTGCCTCTTCCGAGTAATATTTTGTCAGAACAATGATATTAATCTCGGGCATCCCTTTGATGGATGAATAAGGAAGTGTTGGGACGCTGATGTTTCGGCACCAAACCTGCTGCCACTCTCAAAGCGAATTATCAAATTTTATTGCTCTTAGAGGCAATTTACTTCGTTAAAATAATGCGATAGATAAACTAGACTAGAGCCTGTGGATGTTAAATTCGTTCCCTACCCACATTGTGATGAATCCCAATTAAAACAGGTAAATAAATAAAGTAGTTTTATTTTCTATTTTAGATGAATCGACATGAAGATTTATTCTTTACTGACAGTGAGCGTGGCCTACAGGTTGAAATACCAGTTTTCATTAAAAATTTGTTAATTGTGTCAGGTTTTGCCAATAATATTACACTTAAACAAATATCGTGCGATGATATCAGCGAATATTAACTACGACAAGAAGGCCCACTCAATGGCAAGAAAGCGCTACAAAGGAATCGTCGTTTATTTTCTTCGTTGCCTGGTAGCGATCGGCGAACTTCGCCGCACACAGGTTGAATTTAAATAAAAGCTGGCCATAAACGCAATTTTCGTTTGCGGTATATTTAATCAAATTTATGACGAAATTATTTATAGCACTCTAATACTCTATTTAGTTTTGGAAAAACACAATGATATCTTCTGAATTGTTTGCAGCGCCCTGTCAAACTTACGTTATGGTTTTTTTATTATTATCACAAAATAAATATTTTGATAAAGTTTGTATTCAACTGGCTGTTTCAAAAATCTGTTAACGTTTTTAATTAGTTATTATTGATAACAATACTCAAGGTATAACTAATATTTAAAAGATTTTGATTTTGTGTTAATGATTTCACCATATTTCCGAATACTAATATTCTGACAAAAGACATCAAGAAGAAAATGTTGCACGAATTTGCCCCATCTTTTAATATTTAATTAAATTTTGGCATTTTGGGTGATTTTAAAATTGGTTAAAGGTTTCGCACAATATTTTTACTGTATATTTCATTCCTATTTTGTAATACAACACAACTAAAAAATAGCGATATTATCTTATATCGAATATAGACTCGACTATAGAATTTAGGCGTGAAAATTAATCTGACAAAAGGATGAACTGGTCTATGGCCGCCCGCCGCGTCAAAGGTCGCCTGCCAACATGATTGTTTTATTTGTATCATGGCCTGCCGATATTCTGCTAGTGTTCGCGCGGGGAAGGATACACTCCGTTGACATGCCGCCGCGGAGAGTGATCCTTCTTATCATATAGTTTTGCCCAAATACATAATAAAAAGATAAAGACTGATGTACTATACTGCTAACGTGTTAACACTCCGTTGAGGTTATGTGTTGGTGTTATACCTAATTGTGCAACAACTGAAGCCAGATTATCAGAAAATGGCGCGTCAAAATGAGGATCCCTTATTGGCTAAATTTGTAACGTGCGCAGTTTTCCCTGCTGCTGTCTTGTTTGAGCATTTACGTTTCTCTGTTTTTTTTTTGCTTCATATGTTGTACTGAAAGTATTTTCAAATGTCATTTAAATTACCCTTAACGCAACGCATTATTAAATTGGAATTTTAAAAGCTATATCTGTTGTAAAGTCATCGGTACGGGTGGGCAAGAAATTGAATAATCGATTAAACGCTTAATATTTTAGCAAATAAGTGAATAATCGATTATTCGAAATAATCGATTATCGATATTTTCTGAAATATTAATCGATAAGTCGATTAATCGGTAATTTCTTAAAAGTGAATCGAATAATCGATTATTGTCGCCTACCACTAATCCCATAATATTGTAATAAGTGAAACTGAAGCTGAAATTTCGGTAGAATCATTATTGCTGATGCAAGACTGATGTTATTATAAAAAGAGGTAATAAATACTTTGGCTGAATCAACAGATAAAAATTTTTAATTTGTAAATATGGCTTTGATATTACCTTGGGATAGTCAGAATATAAGCAAGTGTTTTTGAACAACAGCTGCACTGATGCTTCTATATTTTTTACTAGTTTCGTCCCTATTAGATTAATTTTTAAAAATAGCGATAACTCTGAAATACATGTATGGCAAAATTGCAGGCCCTCATCAACGCGTTTCCGTCGTCCGCGTAACATTCATTTTGCTCGTGAGACTCCTGAATTAACCGTTGCAAAAACAAAATTTGAATCATCGAATTAAAAATTGAAAACCCTTTTTTTACAACGAAGGAGCCCTTAATTTTCAAAATCATTTTTTAAAACGATTTAAGAACCTACAAATGATTTTTATACATGATTTTTATCGTTAGTGATAATTGATACTCCCTATATATAAATATAGATGATGAGCAAAAAATTCAACAATTATTTGTCTAAAACACGATATATTAAACGTGTAATACTTAATAACTTTTATGTCTTATTTCTGGTAAACCTTATTATGGCCAGCTTTTCTAGAAATTCGACCAGTGTGCGCCGGGTCCAAAAGTCACATGCCAGTATCATGCTAGTTTTCGCGCGGGGAAGGAGACATACCGTTGACGTGCCGCCGCGGAGAGTGAATCTTCTTATCGTAGTTAATATTCGCTGATGATATTAAGTGCATTGAAGATTTTGCACGAGATAATTTAAAAACTTTGATATGTCAAGAGGAATATAAAAACTTTTATGGGCCTTTATATTTTCAACACCCAGATAAATTTATGTTTCCAAAAGGATATAAGAATCTACTATTTTCGATAAGTAACTTCTTAAAAAACCAAGACAAAACTTATAAAGATGCCTTTACCGTGACTGAAGGAAATTGCACTGAATTAATAGATGCTAACCTTGATAGTAATATCAGTCAAAACACATATTTAGGCGAATATTCGAGTCAAGATTTAAGCTTGGAATCTACAGATGGGGTTCAAGGTTTTAGCTTAACTTCAGAAAACTCTTTTATATCAAAAAAGATTAAATTGTGGGGAAAAACCAGAGTAGGAATAGATACATGGGAGAGTAAAAAGTGGGAAAATTGTTTTAATAATATTGTATATGAAACTACATTAACGCCTTCAAAGGAGCTAGTTTGTAGAATAAATTGTTTTTGCGCAAAGGTTGTGTTAATCAAACAATTTTCTAGAATGTCAGCTCGAGCGTCAGCTTCAGACTCGTCCTTGAAACCACGATGGATTTATTCCAACTTTCATACACATTTAATCAAAAACCATTTTACAGAAATTACAAATGCCAAAAGTGTTAAACCCGAGGATACATATTTTCACAAAACAAATAATAAATGCCAAAAAAGGGCTCAGATGAAAATTACAGATTTTGCGGAAAAAAATGCAAAAAGGAAGATGACAAAGTATCATCCTCACCACAGTCCTCACCAGCCGCTAAAATTGTACAATGCCTTGTTTTAAAGGATTTTAATATCGTCGACACCAACGTCAACGTAAATAATAATTTAAACACTCTAAGTATCGAGCCGTGTACTTTAATAATGGAAACTTCAAATAGAGCATCTACTTCTAATTCCAGCCTGATTTTCGAAGAAGAGAATATTTCGGTATATAGTTCACCTATAGAAGCGGTTAGCGGTAATAATTCTCAGATAGGCAATGCAACTAGATGCGATCAAACTTTTGAACAGAGCAATACTTTTTTGGACATTAGCCCTTTGGTAGAGACTAGTAATAACGACAATTGTGATATTAGACCCAACATGAAAAGTAGTATAAAAAATGAAAAATACATTAATATGGGATCTAAAACAAAATGGTCGTCGACTAAATATAGTAGAACCGAACGCCAAAGAAGAAAAAGAGAGAGCATTCAAATATCTGGACAGTCACTAATTACGGAATATTATCCTATTTTGCAGCAAATCCCAACAATGATCGAACAAAATCTAGACTTAGGCAGCGAATTTAATAGAACCGTTAATCTTGTGTTCAAAATGAAAAAGAGACTGCCATTTCTTTTTTAGAAGAGTTAATTAAATTTTCAAACATAAACCGAGGTCCAAGTCAGAAAAATGTGTTTGAAGATAGTTTTAAAAAGTTTTCGGTTTATTTTTTTTTATTGTGGCGGGAGATTGAAACTCTTCACGCCAATCTTAAAAATGTATTACCCTCTATAAGTACTCTATATAGATATACAGCTTCTAGTAAAACCAGTGTTGATGAGGGTTTTTTCAATTTATCGGGTCTTAGCACGTTTTTGGAAGAAAGAAATCTGGAAAAAATTGTTTGGTTATCAGAGGATTCCACCAGAATTACTGGCAAAATTGAATACGATGTCAACACAAACAAAGTAGTAGGTTTTGCTATGCCTTTGGTAAATGGTTTACCAAAAAGAGACGCATTTTTGGCCAAGACCGCGAAAGATATAGAAGGATATTTTTAAAATTCCACGAGGGCTGATTACGCTCACGTAATAATGGCCCAACCGCTAGATAACAATTCGCCTTCATTTTGTTTATCGGTCTTTGGGACGGACAATAAATTTACGCATGAAGATGTCGTTCGAACGTGGCAACAAACTATAGTCGAAGCCTCGTGCTATGGTATTAAAATTCTTGGGTTTTCAGCAGATGGCGATTCTTGCCTCTTAAAGGCTATGAAAACTCGAGCAGGCTTTGTTGAAGGTACTGACTCGTGGTGTCACCTTGATTTCGCTAAAACAGATCTATGCTTTATGCAAGATGTTGTCCATATTCTAACTAAATTAAGAACAAGGTTTCTAAAGCCAAACGTTGTTTTGCCTATGGGAAATTACCAAGCAAGCGTAGTTCATCTTGAAAATCTTATTAATTCAAAGTCAAAGGATAAACAACTGCTTACAAAAAAAGACATAAGCGGAGAAGACAAAAAAAAATTTGCCAGTGCTAAAAAAATGTGCGACGAAAAAGTTTTAAATCTATTACCAGAAGTCGAAACCAGTAATGCTACTTCAACATATTTGAAAATAATGCATTTTCTAATTGATTCGCTTATAGAAGTAAAAAATTCTTTAAACGATAGAATATACAAAATATGGTATTGCATATTTTTCCTTCGTCTTTGGCGAAGATGGATAAAAGACCATCAGACATATACACTTCAAGAAAATTTTATAACACTAAATGCCTATACCTGCATAGAACTCAACGGACATATGCTAATTAAACTTACGAAACAGTTTCAAAACGAGGATGCTTTAAAGCATAGCATGTTTTGTCCTTGGCTATTAAATAGTCAACCTTGTGAAGCTCTTTTTAGGTATGCCCGATCAATGACCACAACACAAGCAACGGTTGTAAATTTTAGTATGAAGCAGTTTATATCACGAATCGATCGAATTCAATATATAAATACAATAACGCACGATCTTAAAGATTCATTCATTTTTCCCCGAGAAATAAAAAAACTCACAAAAAAGTAGTTTTATTAGCCCGTCTGAAATAGACTCCATAGACATTGAGGAACTTATCTAAAAAAGTCAAGAAGATGCATTTGCAAGTGCCACAAATCTTGGAATGTTTCTGAATGTAAATACAACAAACGTGTTAGATATAAAGTTGGACATTTCGGAAGACATTATTGATATTGATCTCGATAATTATATTATCAACCAACAAATGCCATATCAGATAGTGATACGAGTTTTGAGACTACTGAACAACAAGCCCTAATAACAAGGTTTTTAGAAAATGATGCACTCCTTAGGAATACTCTTGATAAAGATGTAGACTTAAAAGATTATTCGGAAAAAGATGTAGAGGTTTCAGAAACTAGTCCATATTTAAAAATACACTATGATAATGCTTGCAGGTTTATCAAAAAATCTTCATTTTGCTGGTTACTTGAAGAAGGAAACGGAAGAGTCAGTAGCGACCGCCTTAAGAGGTTTATCGTAAACACTAGCAGTGACAAAAACAAGCCAAATAATCGTGCAAAAATCAAGGTAACAAAAACTGCAAAAACCTCGACAATAAAAAAGAATGAAAAAATATTGATAGAAACTTCTGGTTCTGAGAGTAGTTCAGATTCAGAAAATATTCAGTTTGACGACAGTCCAGATATGGAAAACTTTTCTTCAGATGATGAGGAAAAAATATCGGAAAAAATGGTAATCTCTAAAACTAGAAACAATATTATTTGCCCTGGAAAGTATTACTGTATAATGTACGATGAACGTTGGTATATTGGGTTCGTTATAAAAGAAATAAATGAAACCAAAGTTAGAATGAAATTCCTAAAAGAAGAATCTGTGACCTACATTTGGCCAGACAAGGACGACATCGCTAACGGAATATATGTTAAATATATGTTAAATATATGTTAAATATAAT
>MU194682.1:5570-18230 GCA_016904865.1 Pissodes strobi | reverse complement strand
GAAATTGTTTCGCGTGTAACTCTTTCTTCGTCCACATCAATAGTTTGACCCATTTTCCATTTCTCATAAATTGCACAACATGTATTATGTTCATCAGAAGCTTAATGTCTCTTCAAAGCTTGGTGCTCCGATGCATTTACCCAATCGTTAAATCCATCTGCGATAGATCCTGTTTTCACACCTCTGGTTCTGACAAATAACCAATATGGCTGTCAATAGCATTTATCCTAAATTGAAGAATAACACAACCACATCCGGTGTGTTACTATGCCACTTTTTGATCGAATTGTGTAATGAAATATTGAAAATGATCTATTGTTTTTACCCAATTTGAATGGTCCCACCAGGTGACAAGGTCCTGCATCTATAATATGTTTTCTATCTGCATTTGTCAAATCACAGCAGTATATCGATATATCGATTTTTATCTAGTTATTAGAAATTTTACTTTATCTCTTTTTTTAAATAATTTTGTGGGACGCTAATTTTCTCTTTATATTAATTTATAAAAACTACTTTAATTTCTGTGTTTGTGAGATGTCCTGCGGGCCCCTACGGGCCCGGGCCAGTGTTCGGCCGAACACGTTTGAACACCAGTAGCTACGTCACTGTTTATATGAGCCGGTTTCGATACGATATAATCTATAATAATACTTTTGGTTAGATTTGGTGAGTCGTCTAATCAACTTCCGGTTAGTTTCACTAAGTCTCAATTTATTTTAGTCATTTGATCAGGTTCCGATATGCTATAACCAATTTTAACAGATTTGGTTAGTTTGGGTTAGACGCCGAATCAACTTTCAGTTAGTTTCACTTTGTCTCAATTTATTTTAGTCATTTCAACCGGTTCCGATAGGTTATAATCAATTTTATTAGATTTGGTTAGATTGGGCTAGTCGTCCAATCAACTTTCGGTTAGTTTCACTTAGTCTCAACTTATTTTAGACATTTGAACCGGTTCGGATACGTTTAATCAAATTTAATAGACTTGGTTAGTTTCGGTTAGTCGCCGAATCAACTTTTAGTTAGTTTCACTTTATCTCAACTTATTTTAATGATTTCAACTGGTTCCGCCATGTTATAATTAATTTTAATAGAATTGGTTAGTTTGGATTAGTTATTTGATCCAAATCGTCAAATCAACTTTCGGTTAGTTTCACTTAATATCAACTTACTTGAGACATTTGAACCGGTTCCTATACGTTATGATCAATTTTAATTCATTCGGTTAGTTTTGGTTAGTCGTCTAATCAACTTTCGTTTAGTTTCATTTAGTCTGAATTTATTTTAGTCATTTGAGTCGGTTCCGATCGTTATAATCAATTTTAATAGATTTGGTAAGTTTGGGTTAGTCGCCAAATCAACTTTTAGTTAGTTTCACTTTGTCTCGACGTATTTTAGAGATTTCAACTGGTTCCGCCAGGTTACAATTAATTTTAATAGATTTGGTTAGTTTGGATTAGTCGTCGGATCAACTTTCGGTTAGTTTCACTTAGTCTCAACTTACTTGAGACATTTGAACCGGTTCCTATACGTTGTAATCAATTTTAATACATTTGGTTAGTTTTGGTTAGTCGTCTAATCACCTTTCGGTTAGTTTCACTTAGTCTCAACTTATTTTAGTCATTTGAGTCGATTCCGATTGTTATAATCAATTTTAATAGATTTGGTTAGTTTGGGTTAGTCGTTGAATCAACTTTAGGACAGTTTCACTTAGTCTCAACTTACTTAAGACATTTGAACCGGTTCCGATACGTTATAATCAATTTTAATACATTTAATTAGTTTTGGTTAGTCGTCTAATCAACTTCAGTTAGTTTTATTTTGTCTCAACTTATTTTAGTCATTACAACCGGTTCCGATAGGTTATAATCAATTTTAACAGATTTGGTTACAATGAGTTAGTCGTCGAATAAACTTTCGGTTAGTTTTACTTAGTCTCAACTAATTTTAGACATCTGAACCGGTTCCGATACGTTACAATCATTTTTAATAGATTTGGTTAGTTTGGGTTTGTCGTCGAATCAACTTTCGGATAGTTTCACTTAGTCTCAACTTCTTTTAGTCATTTTAACCGGTTCCGATAGGTTATAATCAATTTTAATAGATTTGGTTAGATTGGGTTAGTCGTCGAATCAACTTTCGGTTAGTTTCACATAGTCTCAACTTATTTTAGACAGTTGAACCGGTTCCGATACGTTATGATCAATTTTAATACATTTGGTTCGTCGTCTAATCAACTTTCGGTTAGTTTCACTTATTCTCAACTTATTTTAGTCATTTGGTCAGGTTCCTATGTTATAACCAATTTGAACAGATTTGGTTAGTTTGGGTTAGTCGTCCAATCAACTTTCGGTTAGTTTCATTTCGGCTTATAAAAATTGAATAATTCATTACCAATTCCATAAGAGAGAAAGAGGGAGAGATCACGTGTAGTTACACAACATTCATCATAGGTACGATTAGAAAAACTTCGCTTATCCATCTTAACCTTACATATTTTTTAAATAGCGTAAAGCGTAAAGCGTGCGAAAACTATTCCGTAGAAATAAATTCACACCATCCGATCATGAAAGTACTTGCGAAAACTGAGTCACGGCTAAGCCGTGACACTGACAGACATTGACGTGTAGCCGATGGGCGAGGGATTTGCGCAGGCACGAGGGAAATTTTTCGCGGCACGCTCGAGTGAGCGGACTTATTAGAATATCTATAGACGGCAGTATAGATTCCTCCAATTTTGAAAAATGGAAGAACTTCAATATATTTAATGATATTTTATTTTAACATATTATAGAAGAGCCAAAATATGGAGGAATTAACCGAAACCCAAACTAATATTAATACCGTACTTTTAAAAATTAAAGTAAAATATCCATTTTAAATGCCTTAATGATGATTTAGTACCTATTTAAACAGATGCAAATACGTTCTATATTTTTTCCGACTTAAATTTTGTTGATGTATACTTCTAAAAACTAACATTTTTACTATATTTTTCAGCAGAATGTTATTCAGTTGATTTCTTTACGACTTATATTCACAACTAAAAAGGAAGATTTTTCAAAATGAGTCAGTTTATTTCAATGAAGCCAACTAAAAATGATTTTAGTATTAGTTTTAATTTCCAGAAAATTATGTACAAAATAAATAATTAAAATAACATTCGCAAAGATTTTCACAGTTTTATTTACCTTTATTTTAAAAATATAATTTACATAAATCCAATCAGAAGAACTTAGTTATTGTAATATATGGCATAAGCCTGTCGCTGGTATTACCTATAAAATACGTTTAATTTATCGTTATGCATAAACATGCATTAGTTTTAGACAGCACTATCTCCAAAACAGGTGAATAATAGGTCGAGAATGTAAGCTAAATTTTAAAAATTGATAAACTATGTATCTTTCATTAAAAAATCATGAGATTGATCAATATCAATCCGAGGCTGTCACAAGTATAATAATTGTCACCAATATAGTCTCTATTGGAAAGAAAATCTTTGAGATGAAGGACAAACGTGAGTTTTGTATGAAATGCCTTACTTGGGAAACTTAAAAATTGGAGCCCGGAAACCGATATAGGTTCGGTCAATATAGCAATTGATCACCTTAAAAGTATTCACAACCTTCTGAGGAGTAAATGCCGATTCATGCTATAGATCAAGTCACGGGCTGGTCACAGTTAGATCAAAATACCGTCGGAAAGAAATAGCGGGTTCACTTGATTGGCTCGTGATCTGACCTTGCCGTACAATGTGAATAGTGTAATTTATTATACAAGCCGTAATATTTGATCTTACTATGACCGGACCCTGAACAGAACGTGACTTGACTTATAGTATGAATCGGCATTAAAACCGACTCATACTATAGGTCAAGTCACGTTATGCGTGTATGCCGGGCGTTACACTATACGCCTGACTATCAAAAGCCAGTTTGATGTAGAGCGCCAAGGGTGTATACATTAAATTAATGTGTATGTAAATAACTAATATTAAGTACAACTATCTGCAATCAATTACCCTAATAAATGATTTAAGTAAACAATTCGCTATATTTTCAATTGCATTTTAAAATTTTAAATTTTCTTACCGTCATCAGAATCTTGTCGCTTCTGAATGCCAGCTTGCAACTTTTCAAACCAATTGCTAACTTTTTGAAGATATTGGTCATTATCGTTTAAATCTCTTTTGTAAATTCCCCTGGGTCTATATTGACTCTCTTGGATGATTCTCTTATCTGTGTCTTTTCCAACTGGTAATTTTGCTAACCTCTCGCTAAAAAACGATAAGATCTCTTTTTTCCAGAATGATGATTCTTAACTTTCTCTTCACAGTAATTCTTATTATGTTTTTGAAATACTCTCGCTTTTATAAGACCACTCATTACAGAATCATACTTATTTTCATCTCTTCCTTTACCGGAATTTATTATATTTTTATCTGATTTATTATTTAACACATCCCTTTTTTTCTTTTGATGTTCTTTTTTTGAGTTGGCTACTCTATCAAATATATTTTGAATTTCTTTCACCATCTGAAGGTCTTTTTCAAGTTTAGTAAGTTTTCCTCCTAGATCTGGATGTGCTTTCAAGTCAGCCTTTTGTTGGTCTAGGGCAAATGATAGCGTTGAATATTGTGGAGAAAAACCAGCTGATGCTAACGGTGGATTAATGGTAGATGTGGAATCGTCACCCGCAAGTTCATCCGATCTTAATGATTGATGATTGAGACTATTTAATGCGTCAATCAGCTTATCGGTCTCGTCAACGCATTTATTTGTTTTGCATTGTTTTTTGAATTTAGGAGCTTCAAGGTACTGAAACAAAATTATATAATTAATGGCTATTAGAAATCATTATGCCCGACGAGAATGTTGTCAGCACATACTGCAAGCTGATCAGCTGAGACGAGAAACTGTCGTATTTTTCGAGTTCTCTCGATGAGAGTTTCTCAAAATGATTTTGTGTAATATTATTTTATGTAGGTATGTTTAAAAATTGTTGGTTCATGTTTAAAGGTGATATTTTATTATTATATTTAGTTATTAAAATTACGTATGCCGAGATCAATTCTAACAATATTACAGGTAATAAAGACCACGTACAAAGAGAATGGTGGCCATGCAGTTTGACCAGTCGCCAAACTTCATTTCAATTTGGGCTATTTCGATTTAGATTTGATTAGTTTGATTGGTATCTAATTAAAGAAGGCAACAAAGAAAAGTATTATCAATTGTTTATGTTGGTTTGATTCATGGAAAAAGCAGAGGGCAGCAGGCCACTTATTTTCTCCAACTTTGGAATCTGTAAACTCTCTCTCAGTATATTTTGCAATTTTTGGGTTAGTGGGACAGTTCTAATCTTCCATCCCACTACTTAAAGTGAATAATGACGGGCAGATGAATTGTGACAGTCGTAAAATTGCAGGCGGTGAATTAGGCGCGGTAAATTTATGTATTGAGGGAGGTTAAATTTTGGTTGTATTCAATGTGACCGTGATCTACCGTTTACAATTATTTTTACGATTGCGGTGTTTTCATATCTACTCGTACCGGATTTCAACTTTCTTATCTTAAATGGAACACCCTGTATATTTTAACCTTTTTGGATTCTGCGTAAAATTTTTGACTCTAATCAGGTCAGCGTGTTTTGCCATCGTGTGCAATAGTATGCAGTTTATAAAATATGTTATTATAATATTTAGCAATTACAATATCCTGTCGATATAATAGGGTATATACTTATACCGTTACACCTCCCCTCTTTTTTTCAAGAAAAATTTTCTATTGATCTGAAATTTTTCTTCCCTTTTGTGATATATAAACAAGTAAAATATTTCAAAGTACATTTGCGAAACATTATCTTGTAACTTTTAACACGTCAAACCTGTTCTTATGACTATACAATACTTATACTATAAGGTATTGAAATAGAAGAAAGTGTTTGTTAGTAAAGCGATTAAGAAAGAATTCATAGCAAGATCATAGAATAACAGATATTGAAATATGAGAAGTGGAGCTCAGTTTGTCTAACATTTATCTTACATCTAATGCATTTAACAATACGTAACATAACCAATATAACATATATAATAATATAAACATGATATATACAGGGTGTTTCAGAATTGAATGCTAATCCTTAAGGGTGATAATCTTTGAGTGATTTTAAGAAGAAAATGTCATATGAACATAGGTCCGCAATCGCCTGATTTTTGAGATACAGGGTGTTGAAAATTAAAAAAAAATCTGTTTTCTCCCAATATTTCTCAAACCCCTGTAGATATTTCTTTATATTTTGCTAGGTATCAAGTACGTATAAAAATAAATTTTTTTAAGTAAAATATTTTTTTCAACTCCAATCAGTGGCGTCCCCTCTAACATGTCCTCTCATATTTTTAAACGAAAAAATTAAACACCACTGCTTTTTTTCAAAATAAAACTTATTTTCGCAAGCTGTTCTTATTTCTTAATAAGAATGTCCTCTAGACTTTTTTCTGTCCGACGAACAGTTTTCGATTAAAAAAATAAAATGCATTTATCTGCACGGTCCTAATTCCTAAATTTTGAATAATGTAAATTAAAGAAGAATATTTTTCTTTGATTACTTATTACAATATTGAAAACTTAGGAATTAGGACCGTAAAGATAAATGCATTTTATTTTTTTAATCGAAAACTGTTCGTCGGACAGAAAAAAGTCTAGAGGACATTCTTATTAAGAAATAAGTTTTATTTTGAAAAAGAGCAGTGGCGTTTCATTTTTTCTTTTAAAAATATGAGAGGACATGTTAGAGGGGACGCCACTGATTGGAGTTGAAAAAAATCTTTTGCTTAAAAAAATATATTTTTATACGTACTTGATACCTAGCAAAATATAAAGAAAAATCTACAGGGGTTTGAGAAATTTTGGGATAAAACAGATTTTTTTTTTAATTTTCAACATCCTGTATCTCAAAAATAAGGCGAATGCGAACCTATGTTCATATGACATTTTCTTCTTAAAATCATTCAAAGATTATCACCCTTAAGGATTAGCATTCAATTCTGAAACATCCTGTATAATCATTCCTGTTCATACGCTTGTACGGACAGCATCGTTTCTCGAATTTAGCGAAAATGATAAAGGGCACGATTACAAACCCCCCTAATTGTGTGTTGTGTCGTGAAGTTTTCGGTAAGAGCCATGACACACACACAGCGGTTTGAGCCGAATCGGCTGTCGAGCCGGACGCCGACTCGGCGCGTATAATATACTTTGCAAATGGGGAAAAACACACACGGCGGCGATTGACGAGGCGCTGCTTGGTAGCCGCCTCGGCACGTCATCTGATGCATGCGCCGCGCCGCGGCAAAAACAGCTGTGTGTGTCATGGCCGCCGACTTGGGAGCCGATTCGAAAAAAACCGCTGTGTGTGTCATGGCTCTTAGTTGAGCATTTGGGTTCGCTTTTTTGATTTTGATTTGCTTCTTAATAGTATAATTTTGCCTTTTTTCGGTTGCTTTTAGGCTAAATTGCTTAACAGAGGGTTTTAATAGCTATATCAAATGAGTGACACAGGGGGGGTGGAGCCCCCCTAGTTCTTCCAGTAAGGCCTGCAGGCCACAATCCTAATATTCCCAATTTATTGGTTTCTGAAAATTCGGTAAATCATAGGAACATTTTTCCGATTAATAACCAGTTAGAGACAGAAAAAAAATCTGATAAAGTAAACAACATTCTTTAATCGCCTTCAGATAAGAGACCATTTTTTGTATACCTGGAAACAACAGATAAAGTAGGATTTAACATAGGTAAATCTAATAATATTAAGATTGCAGGAGACATTTTTAATTTAAATCTTTCGGATGTTTGCAAAATATATAACAAAGGGTTAAATAGAATTGCAATTACATTCTTATCTTATAAGGCGGCTGATGCATTTGTTATAATAAATCTCTGTTAGAGAAGGGTGATTCAATCTTTATTCCATTCAATTTTGTTACCTCAAAGGGTATAGCGAGGAAAGTGGTGTAAAAAAAAGCAAGAAAACCACGCCCTCAAACTATCGTCCAATTGCCTTGCTTCCAATAATCTCCAAAGTCATGGAACGTGTAGTCAATCAGCAACTACTCAAGTACCTCGAGAACAACAAAATAATCAGCGATAATCAATACGGCTTTCGCAAAGAGAGATCGACAGGAGATATATTGGCCTATGTCACTCATATATGGAGTAAGGCAATTGAGAACTACGGAGAGTCTCGAGCGATTGCGTTGGATATTTCAAAGGCATTCGACAGAGTTTGGCATGACGGACTGCTCAACAAACTACCGTCCTTCGGACTGCCAGCCTCTCTCTGCAGCTGGCTTGCCAGTTTCCTTAAGAGCCGATCTCTGCACGTTGCAGTCGATGGACACATCTCGGACACATTCACCATCAACGCGGGCGTGCCTCAGGGAGCAATACTTTCACCAACTCTGTTCCTTATCTATATTAATGACCTGCTGACCGAAACAAATAATCCTGTTTACAGTTTTGCAGATGACAGTACCCTTGTCTCCCACTTTAGATCAGAAAAACCCTTACCAGCGACTGAGACTCATCACCGTAGACAGGAGCAGATTACAGCAATTAATCAAGACCTGGAGAAAGTTCAAACTTGGGGCGACCGAAATTTGGTCCAGTTCAATGCAGCAAAGACCCAAGCAGCCACGTTACCAAGAGGGCCAATACAGCGGGCCCTGACATCATTATGGCAGGGTCGACCATTCCTTCATCCTCGTCAATCGGACTACTGGGTATCTTGGTCAACAGCAATATGTCCTGGCATGACCATGTTGCTAACATCGCAAGATCAGCCTCCCAGAAGCTTGGTGCGCTATTTCGCAACAAAAAACTCTATACACCGCAGCAGTTGCTCTTGCTCTACAAAGCGCAAATAAGACCGTGCTTAGAATATTGCTCACATATCTGGGGTGCCGCACCAAAGCACACCCTAAAGCTGCTGGATTCCATTCAGGAGAGAGCTGTGCGTCTCGTCGGCGACCCGGAGTTGACCCGGAATCTAGATAGTCTGGAACACCGCAGACATGTAGCCGGGATATCTCTGTTTTACAGATACTTTCACGGCAGATGTTCCCAGGATGTGGTCCGCATCATCCCGCCCCTGGCAGCTCCTGTCAGACAGTTACGACAGACGGCAAGAGCGCATCAGTTCGTCGTACAACTGGAAACACCTAGAACATCGCTTTACAAGAACTCCTTTGTCTGGCGCACTGCATCACTGTGGAACTCACTCCCAGGACATCTGTTTCCCATTAATTACAACTTACAAATATTCAAAAGCCGTGTCAATCAACATCTTCGCACACACACCGCTCATCGAGCGCCATAGGGTCTCCCTTTAGTGTGTGTGCCACTGCCATAAAAAAAAAAAAAAAAAACGAAGTTACTATATTTTTTGGGGAATAGGATGCACTACGGATTAACTTTCTTATTTTACGTGCTATTAACATCATTCTTTTTCATAAATTATAATTTAAATATGCTAAATTCAATTCTATAAAATATTCCGTCGCGAAAAGCCAGGAAATCGGTTTTCACTTTTTCCGTAGTTCTCGTGCAGTACCAATAGAGCGTCGCGATCTTCGTCGCATCACTCTGCGCGTGTGGTCCCCACCTATCGGCCTGCCGATGACGCGATCGCGGCAATCCTCACTACGGGTCGAGCTAACAAAACCGGGCGGCATCGCGCTAAACAGGCAGTACCCACCCGGGGTTCTCGAGTCGAGTCAGTCGGCAGTCGAGAGGCAGTCTAGCACCGAGCCAGCTCCAGACAAACCGGGAAGGACCGACCGACCGAGCAGGTAAATATCCGTCGTACCGTATTCCTGGTCCATGATCCTTTCCCTATTGGCAAGTGGAGTAATCCCGGCCATCCTGCCTTGGCAAGCGGAGTAATCCCGGCCTACCGTAGTATTCCCGGCTCCCCTATTGGCAAGCGGAGTAATCCCGGCCATCCCTATTGGCAAGTGGAGTAATCCCGGCCATCCCTGCTTGGCAATCCCGGTTGGCAAGCGGAGTAATCCCGGCCTTCCTCCCGTAGTAATCCCGGCTCCCCTATTGGCAAGCGGAGTAATCCCGGCCATCCCGGCTTGGCAAGTGGAGTAATCCCGGCTAAGGATCCTTCCAAACTAAGTCCATCCAGGCTTCACGTCCGAGTTAGGGAACCGTTCTGCTGAACCGACCGTGTCATAGAGCTGGAGCTATTGAGAACCGTATACCGTGTTTATCGTAGGGCTTCCGTACCGTATCTAGTGCCACACGTACCGTAGGGCTTCCGGACCGCTACAGTTCACCGTATCTAGTACCGCACTTACCATAGGGCTTCCGTATCGCTACCGTTTACCGTATTTACTGCCATATTTACCGTAGGGCTTCCGTACCGCTACCGTTTACCGCGTTTACTGCCATATTTACGTAGGGCTTCCGTACCGCTACAGTTTACCGTATTTACTGCCATATTTACAGTAGGGCTTCCGTACCGCTACCGTTTAACGTAATTGCTAACATACTTACCGTGGGGCTTCCGCACCGCTACAGTCTACCGCGCGATTAGAGATTTCGATTCTTTTACTACCGTTTTGAGTTTTCTTACGTATTACCGGGTTGGGTCGCTTAGAATAAGTTGTCTGATACTTTTAGCTATAAGAAAGTTAGGTTTATACTTACTGTCGGATAAACACGACCATTATTTTGTTTACACGGAGTGTTTCATTTACCAGGGACCGATTCCGATTATTTAAAAACCGAACCTTGGACAACCGTTTCTCCACTGTTTAAAGGCTATCCGATAGGCGAACAGCGATCCCCTTTGTCGGTGTAAATATCAAAGGGGTGGCGCCCGAGAAAACCGAAATACAGGAGGTCGCAAAAAGTAAGTAAAGGGCGTCGTTACAGTGGATGTTGATTTATCCGAGGAAGAACTGTTAAATTCATGTAGAACTAATGATGACATTCAAATCTTAAGTGTGAAAAGACTGAACAGCGATGTTTTCGTTTTCTTCGGTATGATCATACGCGTAAGAATTGTAAAGGGAAAGAGAAGTGTTTTAATTGTGCAGGGGAAATTCATGCACAAGAGGGGCCAGATTTACTGTGTGACCCTTTTTGCTTTTATTGTAAAGACAGTCATAAAACAACATTTAAGAAATGCCCAGAATATCGTAGGCAAAAAAATATTAAAGAGCTTATGGCTTTTGAGAATATTACGTTTTTTGAAACAAGCAATCTTTGTAGGAAGTCTTATATTCCTAAAGGGGATTTTATATATAATCCTGATAATTTTCCTAATTTAAAAAAGGCAACAATTTATCTTTTTCTCAAAGAACTTCAGATTCAATTATAGATCCACTAGATAGGCGTGGAAATTCCTTCAGAAACAATCCTACGAAAAGATATTTTCAACAAGTTGTGTCCTCAGATTCTAACAAGAAAAGATTTATACAAAAAGGATATGACCGTAAAGCTCATGAGGAAAATCTATTCTTCCCCAATTCCAGAACGGAAAAGGCTACACCACCAATTCAATTTTCTCAACTATACCATAAAAATGCAAATTTAAACAAGCGGCGTGGCCGCCTGTGCCTGCGGCACGCGCGAGGCCCTTCGGGCCTCGTTTGTGTGACCTTCGGTCACACATTATTGCCACGCTCCTATCCGTACCGTGGCCTATAATTAGAAAGCCCTTATAATTAGAGTTACCAATCTCTAGTCTAATTTTACCGTGATAAATTTCTAATTGGTTGCCATGGTAACCGACTTGTCAACGTCAATCGTTAATTTTTTTTATCTTTACCTAAATTCCAAATATCAAATTTCTTAGTCGTACGATTGACGAATTATGACTATTTTTTGCTTTTTTTTTGGTTACCATATCAACCAATTTTTTTTGTATGAAATTATGCTTCATAAACAATCCTAAGTACCATACTATATATTTTATTAATGATATACATATTATTAATTGGTTGCCATGGTAACCGACTTGTCAACGTCAATCGTTAATTTTGTTTATCTTTACCTAAGTACCAAATATCAAATCTCTAAGTCGTACGATTGGCGAATTAAGAAGATTTTTTACCTTTTTTGGTTACCATAGCAACCAATTTTTTAGTATCAAATTAGGTTTCATAAACAATCCTAAGTACCATACTATATCTTTTATTAGTGATTTACATATTATTAATTGGTTGCTATGGTAACCATGTTGTCAACAAAAAATGCTAACATACTTTCACCTCTATTTATAAATTGACACCGAAAAAAGGAAAAGTTGGTACTTGTTTACACGAACAAAAATGCCAAAAAATGGTAACTTGTCCTGTTTTCACACCCTGTATATTATCAGATCGTAACCAAAATCAATAGGCTTCGAGGGTTTGTGGACCTCTACCTCTATGCCAAATTTCAAGTCGCTATCTTCAAAATTGCGACCTGTAAATGCCAAAAAACTGTAACTTGTCCTGTTTTCACACCCTGTATATTAACCGATTGTAACCAAAGTCAACAGGCTTCGAGGATTTTTGGACCTCTACCTCTATGCAAAATTTCAAGTCGCTATCTTCAAAATTGCGACCTCTAATGGCCAAAAAACGGCAACTTGTCCTGTTTT
>MU194680.1:0-18044 GCA_016904865.1 Pissodes strobi | reverse complement strand
TCACATCCTTATATATCATTTATGTTTCGGCAAACCCCGCGACATCTCTTAATTTTAAAAATCCGAAGTTATTGCATGTACTACGTAAGCATTAAGTGTGGCATTCCGAATAATAATATTAGCTTCTTCGACGCGAAGGTGCCCTATAAAAACATTGGGTAATTCTGTTATACTGCAGCATATTTTTGGAATTCTGCATTATTAGAAGCAATATTGTGAAATCGTTCCTATAAAGTGAAACAACTGAGACGTGTGCTGGAATATATTGGGTGAGACCGCAGGCGGCTAATTTGGGCGGAAAATGTTTCTCTATTCTGTTCTTTTCAAAGTAACGATACAATAATTTTAAACATGTATTTGGTTTGATAAGAGGCTATATATTTGTTCAAGAGTGGAAGTATATTTCGACAATAATTACACATTGCACATTTTAAAATCTAAAAACTCTTCCACTTTTTAAAACATTGTACCGAAACTATAACCGAATTAGTTTGCGTTAGTTTGTGCACTATTTTAGCTAACTTTGCTCTTATTGTATTAGCATTATAGGCCAAACTGTAAAAAAGGATGATTAAATTCATTTACATAACTTTATTTAGACGTCCCTATAGTATAGTTTGGCGATGGATTTGTACTAAGTCAATATCTCAAAATAGTGGTGTTAGTTATAGATTTCAAATTAATTCTGAACACATTATTAAATTATGCGAATCATAACCTAACATGTTATGAAAAGTATCTTTCAAGTAAGCACTATTTAGGCAGCTTCCTCTTTTAGAACACTCTCCAGATAAAGAGTATTTAAAAATAATGATAAGCCCTCCATAGTGATTTAGCCCATCCTTGACAAATGGCGATGGCCACAAAGCCAATATTATTACCACCCTATAGGTAATTTGTATAATATAAGCCCTAAGGAAAGCTAAACAATATATCCTCTGTTTTACTTTATTTGCCTTTTTAAAAATTCAAACCCTAGGCAAGGTCAGAGCTTGCCCATTTATGCAATCATTCACTAAGCTTATGTAGTACCTTAATAGTTCTTGTAATAAAAAAATCAAAGTAGAAAAAGAATTTATTAAAAATCATATACAACCATTATACAACCTATATCTTATTATATAATACGAGTTCCCATAAAGAAAAAGGAATCAGCTATGAGTGATCGACTGAAGGAGGACGGTATCATGAATTGCTATTCAATACGCTTCATTTCCCCAGAATATTACTTCATGTAAAACCAATGAATATATAGTAAAGTTATAGTATGCCTGTTCCAGGTCCGAGTTATCTTATGTTCGATGATATTGCTTGATATAACAAATGCATGAATTAATGAATTTGGAACATGATTCAAGAATAACGCTTTCTATATAGCCGAATTCTGCAGTAGATTTATTCCCTTCTGAGAACCTTTAGAAAACTATACTTTAATACTTTATATCATGAGAAAAAAATGCCCCTGTACAAAAAAAGATAAATGAGCATGTACAAAATGTAAAATATATATGTATTGTATATATTTACCTAGCTGCTGCGTAGGGTTTTGGTGGTGATGACGGATGGAAGCAAGGCTCTCTCCTATAGGCACCCCTTGAGGAAGACAAAAAAAATCTAGACTTCAGACAAAATCCAACAAATCCACAGTCAATTACCAAACTGATAACTAGGCCAACTTCTCTAGCCCGAAATAAGTTTATCACCGTAGGAATGTTTACCAAGAAAGAAAACAAGGTCAAGTCAGTATTGTCCACCTCGAACGCCAAGGTTCAATGTTTAAGGGTCAGAAAAAATTCGACCGATAGGCCAGCTTTACATTGTCCCACGACAACACGTAAAATACAAGATAGTTGCCACCAAGTTTAATAACATCTTCAATACGCAATAAAACGTACCATGAATACGCGGTACAATAATTCACGCCTAAAGGTACCTTTAATCAAGAGCCTGCGTCCTTGCTGGAACCAGCGGCGAAGCAACCGGGCGGTGTTGCCAAATTTAGGGAATACAACACAAACACTAAATCAACTTGCCTGCTTACATCGAGCGAATGCTCAGACAGTCGTTTAACATCAAAGTGATGGTAGCACATCAATAAAATATGTTGTTTCTTGTTGGCTTGGTCCACAAACACATCAAAATCGTATGAGAAACATGTACACTTGGCCACATTCCAAAGGTACCCCTCAAAGTTAGGCAACCAACTGCTATAAATACCTGTAACTTTGAAGGTTTCCTCGATAGCGATGGCCAGAATGCAGTACGATCTATTGGTTGATGATGTGCTAAACCAGTGAAAATGTACATAAAGCCTGATCGATAGCATCAATTAGCCCGAGAAAATCAAGTTACGTATACGACTACAGAACTCTCAATTTTCCCTAAACCCGTTAAAATGCTAGGGTTATACGACAACCATGCAGGTATCTAAACGTATAAGCGCTATTATATTTAGCTTGACGGACTAGCATAATAGAAGTAGGAATTAAGGTGAAATAACTGATAGTTCTGGAGCCCGTGTACAAAAATTGCAACGATTTCGGGTAGTTTCTTTATATTGTTATTCGATTGTACCCACATTGTGTAGATACGTTTGGGGTGTCAGCTGGCGGTGGGGGTAGTTGCTAAGGTGTTGCAAACAAATGAAAAAAATCGTGACGAGAATCAGTCCCGGGCAGCACGAAACTTATGAACGGAAAATTATGTTCAATAATGAACATTGAACATTGCCAGCTAGCCGGGGGGTGGTGAGGTACTTGTCAGCTAGGGGTGTGAATGAGTCCGAAAATCCGAATTTCAAAATGATGTCGGGCAACTTGAAATTTGGATGGCTACTAATATTTTATATATGATTCACGAAAAAAAGTGTCAGCTGCTCGTATGTCGGTGAAAAAGTTGTCAGCTGAGGTCACAAAACGTTCCGGGCGTAGACGCGCTGTTAGCTAGCGCGCACGACCTTTAATGCATCAGCTGACAATTTTTCCACCAACATACGAGCAGCTGATACATTTTTTCGTAAATATTACATTAAATATTAGTATCCAATTAAATTACAAGTTTCCCGAAATCATTCTTGTTGATTTAATCATGAAAACATGCAGGGGGCAATCTCGACTTAACAATATCAGTTCTACCTAATCAGAAATTAATTTAACTATCAATGGATAATTATTTAAGTACTGCTTAATTAGAATGCATTATATACTGTACTACATAAATTAATAGTAGGCAATTTTACTATACAAAATCGTATTATTTATTATTCAAAAAATAATAAACCATCTTAATATGTCGGTATTTAGTCTCAATCTTCGTCATCAGCATCTTCTTCGTCATCATCAGAGTCTTCAATCTCATGTTCGATTGGTAAAAGGTCGTCATCAGGCTGTTCATTGACATTTGGAAAAATAAGTAGGTAATTGATTGTATAAAAATTATTAATATTTTTTATGACATGACATATTCGAATAATTTAAATAAATACCTTAAGTATTGTTGGCGTCTTGAGTGATCTTTTCCACAGTCTGGAGTCGTTTTCGACCTGATGTCGTTTTCTTTCTTCGGCAAACCTTTTAGGGCGGTAGTGCGTATGTCTGATAAAAAGTTTAAGAATTTTTAATTCACCCTGAGGGGGATTATACTTATTTCGGGCGATAAAAAGTGACGTAGTTACTAGGTTGCTGTAGTGAATTACTTGACTGGATTGGATGGATTTTTGTCTGAGAGTCAAGATTTTTTGTTATAGTCCTGGAGCCCGTGTACAAAAGTGCAACGATAATCGGGTAGTTTCTTTATATTTTTATTCGATTGTACCCACATTGTGCAAATACGTTTGGGGTGTCAGCTGGCTAGGTGGCGGTGGGGGTAGTTACTAAGGGGTGGCAAACACGCCATCAAATCATTTGCAGGTGTATTTACCTTCCTCCAGCTCTCATTCATAATCCAGTGGGTCCAATGTGGACGGAACTTGCTTGTGCGCATTGCTCCAAATCCTCGATATGTAGATGGTCCTCAATAATTGCTGTTTTAATTCAGAGTATGATGGTTGCAAGGGGGGTTCTTATCAGGCAATGTATTTCATGAAGGTCGCTACACGTGCATCATTAACTTTTTTTTATTGTCGTAAAGCCATACATGGTACATACAAATTTTTTGATGGCTGACATAGCATTGGCAATGTTTTCTTTCAATAAGTCGCAGATAGCAATAAATACTGCAATAAAATCTGAATTTGTATGTACTATGTATAGCTTTACGACAATAAAAAGTTAATGATACACGTGTGGCGACTTTCATGAAAGTATATAAACTAGGAAAAGAGGACAACGAATTTACATTGCCTGATAAGAACTTCGACGCATCTTTCTTGCCATCATCATACTCTGAATCAAAACAGCAATTATTGAGGACCATCTACATATCGAGGATTTGGAGTAACGCGCACAAGCAAGTTCTGTCCACATTGGACCCACTGGATCATGGATGACAGCTGGAGGAAGGTAAATACACCTGCAAATGTTTTGCGGGCGACCAATTACCCCCGACTGTGAAAATGATCACTCAAGACGCCGACAATACTAAACGTATTTATTTAAATTATTTGAATTTGTCATGTTATAAAATATTAATAATTTGTATGCAATCAATTACTTATTTTTCCATATGTCAATGAACAGCCTGATGATGATCGTTTACCATCCGAACATGAGATTGAAGACTGATGATGACGAATATTGAGATTAAATATTGACATCTTAAGATAACTTAATAGTTTTTTTATAATAAATAAGACAATTTTGTATAGTAAATTGTTTACTATTAATTTATGTTGTACAGTATATAATGAATTATAATTAAGCAGTAAATAATTATCCATTGATTATTAAGTGAATTTCTGATTATGTAGAACTGAAGTTGTTAAGTCGAGATTGCACCCTGAATGTTTTTCATGATCAAATCATCAAGAATGATTTCGGGAAACTTGTAATTTAGTTGGATACTAATATTTAATGTAATATTTACGAAAAAAAGTATCAGCTGCTCGTATGTTAGTGGAAAAATTGTCAGCTGATGCATTAAAGGTCGTGCGCGCCAGCTAACTGCCCGTCTACCCCTGGAACCTTTTGTGACCCCAGCTGACAACTTTTCCGCTGACATACGAGCAGCTGACACTTTTTTTCGTGAATCATATATAAAATATTAGTAGCTACCCAAATTTCAAGTTGCCCGACATCGTTTTGAAAATTTGCATTTTCGGACTCATTCGCACCCCTAGCTGACGAGTACCCCACCAGCCCCCGTCTAGCTGACAATGTTCAATGTTCATTTTTGAACATAATTTTCCGTTCAGAACAGTTTCGTGCTGTCCGGGACTGATTCCCGTCACAATTTTTTTCATGTGTTTGCAACCCCTTAGCAACTACCCCCACCGCCACCTAGCCAGCTGACACCCCAAACGTATCTGCACAATGTGGATACAATCGAATAAAAATATTAAGAAACTACCCGATTATCGTTGCACTTTTGTACACGGACTCCAGGGCTATGACTTTATTTGACATCTGTCTGTCACATGCTTTTATTCTAAATTGACATGTAACACTACCTGAGGTTGTATTTGTCTAATTGCATAAGGCTTGAGGATCATAAATAAAGTAAAGGCATCATGTTTATTGAAAGGTTCTATAACTCAGCCATGAATTTATGTTACCAGATTTTCGTAAGACATTTGGATCGAGTTTAGTTAACTCTAATGTATTCGTTAATTTGTTGGTTCTATTGTAATAACTTAAGACATAAACTCTATTTCCAATATTATCTATTCCCAATAGTTGATTAAAGTATATTTCAACTTATATATTGGGTGAGAGTGCAGGTGGCTAATTTGGACGGAAAATGTTTCTATTCGGTTCTGTTGAAAGTCACGATAAAATAGTTTTAAACATATATTTGGTTTGATAGGAAACTATATATTTGTTCCACAGTGGAAGTATATTTCGATGGTTACCACCACCACCTTAACTGTTAAGCTTGCACATTTTAATAAAACAAAAACTCACCTGCTTCTTAAAACGAAACCATAACCGAATTAGTGTGGATTAGTTTGAGCATTCTTTCTATTGACTTTTATCTTATTGCGTTAGGATTATAAGTCCAATAATAAATAAGAATGATTAAGTTTATTTGCAAGTTCCTATAATATAGTTTGGCAATGGATTTGTGCTTCCTGAGTTTCTCAAAATATTTCGGTTAGTTTTGGTTAGCTGTTATTTTTTCGTTACATCAGTTACATTTACCTAATTGGTTAGTGGTATTTTCTTTATATTTTGATTTATTAAAATATATTTTAAATTAATGCTGGATACATAATTAGATTATGTGAATCATAACCTGCTATGTTATGAATTGCATTTTTAAATTAATTTTTGCCGTTTCCAAAAATTATCCAATAATTTTCCTGGAATATGTATAACATATGTACTTCAAATTCAAAAAATATTTATTACCAACCAGTGAGATTTCATTTTACAACAAAAAAACAATGGCAGTAATACGGACTGCACCGCGATTTCAGAACCTACAGCACAAGACGCTCATATGCTTGTGTGGAACAGCGTGATATAATAAACTAAACTAATACACATATATATAAGTAGCTAATAGTTGATATAAAATACTAACTAGTATAATAAACGGGCAAGGAAGCATCCGGCTGAGCGCGAGAAGGGGGGAAGAAACGAAAAGTGTTTTCTTTTAATCGCTGATAATAAATATCAATTTCAATTTCAACAAGACCAGCAATGATATTTATGAGTCATTTCTCTATTTAATTAATTGTCATTTGCAGGCCAAGTACTCTGCTCATTTAAAAGATACCGCCTCACACAAACCGAAAGCCAGGACAAAGTTCCTTCACATTATTTGGCAATTTCTTCCACATTTGCACAGCTACATAGAAAAAGGATTTTTGAAAATTAATAGTTCTATGTTGAGGAAACCTAAAATGATGAGTATTTCTAGTATTATGAGGGTGACTAAACATATTAAATAAATATTTTAAATAAGGGGGCTGTCCAGTTTTCAAGATTCTATAGATAAAGTTATACATGTGATGTTTCCTATGGTTACTTATATTTAAAAAAGAATTGTTATTCAAGTAAGGTGTAATATGATTCCTGTAAGTATACAATAGGAAAAACGCATACTGCTATACTGTAATTTTTTAATTGATATTGCGTTTTTGGTTGCATTTCTTTAAAATATTGAATTCGTTCAAATAATTACTTTAAAACAATGCTTGAAAGCTTTTACACTGGACTGCCACCTACACGAAAATATGAGCGCAGAATTAACATGATAGAAATCGAAGCTTCATAAATTTATCAGATCCTTTAGATATTATGGCAACATTTCCTAAACCCTTTTAGTAAACCTACCTATACATGCGAACGGCAGCCAGTAATACAGTGGAGAGCTAGGTTCGTGAATCCTCGGTATACGTTAATAAAGACATTGGGCATCACCAAGTTAACTGTGACTCATCTTGGAAGAATCTATAATGTTACTAAATCCTGAAAAGTAATTTTTGGAGGAGCTTTTCATTAAGGCATAATATTTCCCCAAAATAAATACTTTATTCTTTTCCTAATGATGAGATCCCTTGATATAAAACAACGATTATACAGTACAATTACAATCACATGTATAAACAATAAAGCAATAGAATAGAACCTTATATAATATTGACTATTATCAACAATCGTATCAGGTGCAAAATGTTAGGCAAATATTCTGCATACCCAGTAATAGGTTGCTAAAATGACGAGTTGGTAAATAGCGCACATGGTTTAAAATTCATGAATTTTATTCTGCTGCAATAATATAAAATAAAATATGTGTATAATCACTCAATCTGTAGAAAATTTAAATTCGCCAAAGACAGCTTTACAAAAAAGATAAATGGTATTACTTACAACTTGTGAAGTAGGTATTTCTAAGTTAAAATTATTCTCCAAATTTATACCAGTGGTAGTATACGGTCCATGCATTTCTAAAGCACTTCAAATCATAAACTAACTTCTCTAAACTTGGTACACCATATCCAGCCGATGATAAGCAACAAGGGCATAACACGCAAGCGGTGGTTTAAACCCGAAACACGCAAAAATAGTTATCGCAATTAAGGCAAAGCGATATACGTGTGCCAGAGTGGTACCCGTGGAGAGGACCCTAAAAGCAATAATTGTTTGAAAATATCTACTCATAACCTAACTAGCTTTCATCTTACCTATAGAACTATCTATAGAGCCTATTGCCTGGTAAGAGCCACTCGAACAAAACGAATATTGTCCATTCTAGAGACTTCTCCAAAATCAATAATCGACGATTCCATGAGGATTTACACCTCGAAAAGACTCCACGAGGCATGCGAACCTCTTGACAGTCTCGACTCGTCGCCGGTCTAACGTAAAGAAAAAGCCTGGAACTCTCACGAAACGAATTTCGACACCTTCATTCCGAAACATTGCTGCCAACTTAACTTAGTTGAAATAGCGACTCCAAGCGCAGGAAGAACCATCCACGTCACAGCTCGGTTGATCGAACTTCTGCTCTAAACCATATTCGCCAGGCAGCAAGTAAATACGCCTTAAGAGGAACCGTTACTTGGGAACGTCGATTCTTGAACCTGTCTAACCTAACTGTCAAAATCATATTATGTGTCTGTCCTACTGTCAGACTCACAGGTTAATGACACTTAAGAAATGAAAACACGAAATATCTTCGAAAAGGAAACAATACACCGAAACATAATTAGACAAATGAATTATAATATGCATTAGATGATTCTTATGATCTCCAAATTGCTTGAGGTAGGTATTGCAAGCAACTGGTTTAAAATAATAGCATACGCAAGGTTACATTTTTGTGTCGAACAAATTGTTAAGTTTTTATTAACTTTTAGATCAAAGAAAAGCTTGTAAGCATTTTCCCGAGTAATAAAAGAGAGCTTAAGTATTAAAATCCATGTAAACAACAGCCTAGTAAATTGAATTTGCCCAACCAGAGCATTTAAAAGAAGTTTCCGAGACCTAGTCGAGCACACCTACCATTCTGCAAGCGATAAAAATCAGCCTTGATGTTATTATCATATCATAAGTATCTAGTGCATCATGCTGCACATAAATATAAATATAGAAAGTGTGTTCAATTACTTTCAAGGTAAAACAAGGTCATGTACTTTATACACTGGACCTATATTGGAATAATCTAAACTAAATTGTGTTTGTAAATAAAAATAAATATAATCTAAGCAAAGCTGTAGGATTTGTTTATGCCAAAATTTGAAAATGCTACAATATCAGATACAAATAATTATAATTGCAACTAACTATGTATGTGTATATGAATATATTTGAGCAAAATAACCGTGCCAAAAAAACGAGCTAGTTTGAATTAAGTTAAGCTCTAACTGTAATTGCATTTGTCTAATTGTATTAGGATTGAGAACCCTAAAAAAAATTAAGGAATCATGTTTATTGACAAGGTTCTATAATTCAGCCAAGGATTTATGTTGCCAGATTTTCGTGAGATATTTGGGTTGCGTGTGCTAAACTCTAATTGTATTTGTTAATTTGTTGGTTCTACTATATTTACTTAAACCGTCAACCCTGTTCTCAATATTATATATTCCGAATATTTGATTAAAATATATTTCAACTTACAGCTGTGGCATGTATAATTAGCCACTTAATTAAATTCTGTGAATCATAACTTGACTTGTTATGACAATTATTTTTACATCTATATATTGCCCTTTCTAAAAATTATGATTTAAATTATGTAAAACCTGATTGATCTGTATAACTAAGATAAGATTTTGACATTTTCGTCAGATTTCAAATTAGTACTTAACTAAAAATATTTAGAAACCTCTTAGAAATGATTACTTCATACTAATCTTCAAAGCGATGTTTTTGGAAAATGTTTAAGCCGAATAATATATCTTTAAATTCTGAGGATTTTAGTGTAAAATTTGAAAGTCTTAAGGCCTTAAGATCTTATGACAGAATAATAGAACAAAATGGCATAGAAAGCAAAGCGTGACATAAAAGCCATTACCTATCAAACACTTTTAAGTTTTAAAACTTTCGCTAACATAGCAATTATGTATTGATGACATGTATTTATTTGTGCAAAACCATTGATTAATAATTTAATATTTACCTCACATATCGTTCTATATGTATACATACTTATTATTATATCAACTTCGACTAACTGATAAAAGTTCATGCCCAAACATATGGATTTAAATAACGAATTAAATAACGATTTAAAAATTGTCACAAAACTCATGAAGCTCTATCTTGATAAATACGCATCTGAAGAAACACTATACCCATGATATTAAATACATTGCAAGTAAGGTATAAAGCTGCTTGTTTTCAAACCATCAATAGGTATATTAGTTCCTGTAACGTTAGACTAATTATATTCTCAGTAACAATTTGTTTTTATGGCTTTATTGATATTTAGTCAAATCCAAATTTGGCCTAGAAATATACACGTATATTACAAATTATTTACTTAAACAATGGTGTTCCGATTCAAAATATTTTAATCTTGATTTAATTTAATTAATTACTCCATCACCTCTGAAGTGCCAAAGGCCAAATGGCTCATCGTCGCAGGGGAAGTCATATTCAACCAGCATTCCAGAGAAAAGTGGTGTCTAGGATAAGGGCTCAGAGTCAATCCAAACAAGGCAGAATTAGTACCCTTAACGAGCAAGCGAGGGTAGGGAGAAATTCTCTCGGTCTTCAACTTGTTTGAGCTATAAAGGGTCAACCCATAAGGGCTCTTGCGAGACGACCCTCTATCTATTCCTGGAACATGAAGCCTTGAGGTATACTTCTAGACTGAAATATCTCGGTCACCTAAGGGTAATAATAACCTTAGAGAGCACATTGTAGGCTGGAGGAGGGCGGCTAATGATTACCCGGAGTTCTTAATAAGGCCACTCAGGTTGCATGTACATGATACGGATGTGTGGTTGGCGTAAGGTGCACGGCTCACGAGTCTTCTAACGAGATTGTCTGGAATGCTCACTACTTCAAAACGTATGTATGGAAATACCATAGGGACGACACAATCTTTCATTTTTTAGACTTTTTTCCAGGCCGAAACGTATGCAATCCTCAAATGAGGATACAGAACTTGTTAAGAGCCGTCAGAACGAAGGCCATTTATATTTGCTTGAACATGTCGGCCTTTGAGTCTGACAGGGTTCATTCTGCACTAGTGTAGAAACGTGTTAAGGGCCTTGGCCAGGCATAATAGGGCAAGTATCGTAAGAGTATCGGGACACTCGAATGTCCTGGGCAACGAGGAGGGCTGTTCATCTGGCAAAACAGGGTTTGACAATGTATCTAGGAAAGCCTAAGCCTATCATTGGTGTACTTTATATAGTACAGTTTAAGGCCACAATAAATATGCGGGCCAGGGACGGAGTACTGCTGCTCCTGAGAAATCCAGCGCCTGGTACGATAAGGGTTTTCGTGGCCTTGAAAGGGGGGGGGGGGGGGCATGAAGCTTGTCACAGGATTCATGGCAGGTCACTGTCACTTGAACAGGTATTGGCGCCTGCTGCGGAGAAGATTCGAGACGAAGGTGGCGTTTGGAGAGCGAGAGATCATCCACTCATGTTCTTGCTGCATACTGAACCTGGAGGATATAGGAAAAATCCAACTGAGGTGGCTATGTGCCTTCGCTATGGCGACATGGTCGCGCGGTTAAATTGGTATGTGAGTCGGTGCACAGTAGACCCAGGTAGGTTGCCTACGTGTAAGAGATTTTCACAGCCGCGCCCCCGTGATAATTCATTCATTCATTTATTCAAGCCAGCAAAAATATAAAGTATATCATTATAGCAACGAGACTTCAATTTCGATCTAAGTAATTTTGAAAATATCTTATATTAGAAGAGTTTCTTTATTATCAGCAAACATATGCCCTCCTTAAAAGACGTTTTTAGAAGCTACTAGCTTTTGGCGTTAAATTAACTCTAAAATTTCGTAATAAAATGCACATGTTCCAAAATACTTATTTCATAACTTAGACTATTAATTTGAAACAATACAGCTAAACATACTTTTTATTCACTTTTACTCTCAGATATCTTTTCACGTTCTTTGGATAAATTTAATTAACATTATACATCAAAGGCAAAATTTTAGCAAGTAAAATAGTCATGACATTAATATATTAAACATTCTGTCTCTGACTTCTATATTAGAACAGTCTTTACCTCCAAACTAATTATGCTAGAAAGTGCTATGTAAGATTTGATATTCACATGCCTAGCCAAATCAGCTTATTTTCGAGCCAAAAATATTTACTGAAATATTTTTCAGGTTTAACCACACTATTATGAACCTTCATTCTAATATCCTACTACTTGGCAGTAAATTTTCATTATTTAAAAACCTGAAGCGCACTAAACCTGCAGTATTATGTATACAATGTAGGTAGAGGAACCCGAATGGGGTTTGGCGGTTAACGTAAGATCTAATCTAAAATAAAGATGGGAATATACGAGCGTAATAGATTTCTGCCGTCCAGAAAAGGAGTGGCTGGAACTAAACTGATAATGGCGGATAATCAAAACTTTATATTTTAGGAGTTCCTGTACATGATTAATGGCTGCCGCACTTTATTCCGATTTCGTCCTTTTAATTCCTAACGCGTCACTTCCTTTAACTAATAGCATTAAATACACTGGCGCGAATTGAATTGAAAGATAAAGGCAAATTAAGGGTCAGGCCTATGCGGTAATTATTCGAAATAGATGAGGGTAGATATTCTGACACTCTGCCATGGCTCTTTAGCTAAATTTACATTATCAATAGGTCATTTAAGGCGTTCCATTTAACTTGTTTATTTAATTAAGGAATTGGTTCGTGTTGGTCTAGGTATTTCTATAATTAATTACATTTAAATATAGATGTAGCATACGAGCACAACGTCGCGTCGTGTTGAATCGACAACGTATTATTGTGTTTAATAATAATGATGTGTAACAGACCTTTTTGTTGTGAATATCGTATAAAGCAAATAAATTATGTCGAGAAATTCCGTATCTATTTCCCCTCGAAGTTATGTTATGAATAAATCATATAAGGTCCATATTTTAATTAGATATTCAATTTATAAGTGCCCTTTTGTTTGGGGTAATTACTCAAAATGGAAAATGCGTTGTAGAATACCCTTAAATGTTGATCTTCTAACTGCTTGGCGTATTCTCTACTTCCTTCTTCCATAATATAGAGATTATTATGATCACGTAAAGTACCATAATTCAAAATTCCCCAAAACTTAAGATTCGGTTCAGTATAAAACTTTTAAAATGAAGTTTTTCTCGTTCCCCTAAAACCCGTCTAATTTCTTTAAATGCTTGACTCTTATTTTAATCCTAAACTACCGATTTATAACAACCCTTAAGCTGGCGCGGCCATTTTTATGACGTAGACGTTTAATCACCGTACTGCGGTTTAGTGAAAAGGTGATTTGGTGGTCTTAAAATTTGGAAAGTAATAAATAAAAACAGATATACGTCCCACGTAGAAGTTCCACCCCACTTTATTTCCGTTTTTAAGTTTTTAAAGCTATGCAGATAAAATTTTGTAATTTGAAAGTTTAGCTTAAATGCTTTAAAGGCTTAGCGTCACAATATTATTTATAAAATGGTTTCCAAAAATTACATGTTTATGCTAACTCTTAAATAAAAAGTGCAGTATCAGAAGGGGTGGCCTCTAGCCGGCCTTGCACTTAGACCACCAATTGGGCACGTTATGCCCCCAGCCTGCGTTAGAAAACCTCCAGGATGCCGGTCTTCCTTAAAAAATCTCGCATCTTCTTCAGACTAGCACGACGCCGACGCACTGAATCTGGCTCGGTCAGCGTCACGCCAAAGTTTCTGAATCTTGCCCACGCAAAGGAAGGACATATGTAGATGATATGGGTTTTCATTGTCCTCCATGCACCACCTACACTCCTCCGCAATTTGCAGCAGAGTCAGGGGTTGTCTAAGCCTACAGTGCCTTGTGTAGAATCCTATCAGTGCCCTGCACTCCTTCCTTGGTAGGCCTACCAACCTCCTGGTGAGGCTCTTCGCGGGCCCATGTATCATGAGCCTCGTATGTCTCATTTCCGGAGCAGTCCGCCACACCTCTTCGGCCCGACCCTCTGAACAGGCCTCCAAAGCTCTTTCATGGGAATTTTGCACAATCCCCACACAGGGATCAGGCCCTAAGTATCTTCGTGCGGAGCCCTTTCTGGCTAGGGGGTCAGCGGCCTCGTTTCTTGGTACCCTCGAATATCCCGCTACCCAGATCAGCGTAACCTTTTATGCTTTCCAGGTTTAATCAGCCAGCTCATATACTCCCTTGCCAACAAGGAGCGCGTGCGCACCGACTTCAGTACAATGAGTGTGGCCTCGTTGTCATAGCAAAAGAGAATCCTCCTGCCACTGGCATTGAGCCTTAGCGACTTCCAGACCCCATCATGATCGCAAAAAATTTAGCTTGGAAACCGTAGTGTGCTCGCCCAGTGAGGTGGATAATTCTAAAATCTCCATAAGTTGTTATTTACACATTCTCCTAGATTTTTGGCGAACACCTCCACATGAAGACTGTCCGTCCTCATACCCATTCATAAAATCATACAAAATTGCCACCTATTATTATAGATCCATCTCATTAACAAGCAACTTATTTTATCATAACTATGAACTCGCTTAGAAATATTGTAAACCAATAGTTCTATTATAAAAATAACACTTAGTCTAAATTTTGAACCTTTTTATATAAACAGAGCTTGTATTGCTGTCCGTACATTTTATTGGGTAAAGCAGAAAATTCACTATTATGGTACTTGACCTTAAAATATAATTATTATGCTTATTATCAAACCGAGTAAATAATAACTGGACCCAGTAAATAGCATCTTAATTGCAAACACTCTCTGGTAACAAGTTCAACCTCCTCCGTTCATTTGGAGTCGAAGAGTACTTTTACGAGAAAGACCTTGGGTGTCTTAACCGCACTATACCTACGTAACCCCCATTCAAGTCAAACAGTACCTTTACCGGAAAGGCCTGAATGGTCCTCCTCAAACTACATCAGTCGGCAAAAGGCATACATTTGTTTGAAAAGGAACGAGTTTATATTCTCTATCATCATCTCAGCTACGCACCTTGAAAGAGCATACAACAACGGCAGCCAGCAGCTTTTTCTGTGACAATATCTTCACCTTTGAAATAACTTACAGACTATTTGCGGATGCCATTCTGAATTACCGCTCGTCTTATACTATCTTACTAACGCTGGTCGTCAAGCGCCGGTTACTCTTTTTTCCAAATCTTCACCCAAACTTCAACGTATGATATTCGACAACAGCCAAAGTTGTAAAACCCATTTGAATCCCAAAATTTGCATTTACAACCTCAGATTCCTATCTAACCTGGAGCTCAGGCTACCTGACTCTAATCAGATCTACCGTACATTATTACTCTACCTAAGATGAGGTATCGAGATTTCATCTATGACTCAGCTATTCATTTTATACTATACAAAACAAGCTCATAGATTTGCCATGAAACCATTTTAAATCACACTAGTGGTTTCCTTTTCTGTTATGAATGCAACAGCATCAGTAAAAACCAGACCTTATGTGCTTGATCATAATAATATCCTATAAACTTCTTCATACTGAAAGACCCTCATTGCTTCGAAGATCAAATGATAGACTCAACCACTTCTAGGTATACTCAGGAATATATGGTGGGGAAACACCCCAACATGTGTATTATGTGTTTTTCTCTGTATAGTTTAGTGATAACACTCTGTATGTCTGTAGTATGAATGAGTAATAATTAAACTCCAAATATATTTATTTCACCCCAGGTAAACAGCAATTTGTGCATTCATTACTCCTTAGTCCGAACCTGGATTGTCGGTAGAAATAGATTCCGTTAGAGCCCGTTCCCACTTGTCGGGTGTAGGATCCGTTTTTTAATCGGATATCGTTGCCTCTATTCACACTAGTAGGATGTCGGAGCTGATCTAAGTAGGAGCCAAATTCGGTATTCTCCACGATAGACGTTCGACGAAGCTTTTATTGTGACGTACTATTTTAGAGAAAAAAAGACCAATAAAAGTAAATTTTGGGTGCATCCTGAAGCAACGATTTTTTTTAGAACTTTTCAGACCTTAATCACTGAATTGAGAAGTGACCAACATAAAGTTCTTTAATTATTTTTGAACTTCCATAACTACATTCAACGATCTACTGGAACGAGTTCCAGCTTCCAGCAAGCATAGAATATTAAAATACAAGATTTAGGGCAGGTGGTAGAGGGTTTTCAGGCCCGACATCCGACAAATGTGAACAGTGCCATACAGGCTCATATGCGAACGAGATCCGACACGATTTTTGATCGGGCGTGCAGCGCTGGCAACACAGCCGACAATATTTGTCGGAGCAGACAAAAAAACGGAGTCGGATAGATGTAAACAGCTTCATATAAAATGTATTGCCACAAGAGCACCCGATATTTTGTTGGATACTACACCCGACAAGTGGGAACGGGCTCTTATATGAAACAATGGCTGGAAAACAAGTGGCCATTCTACGTCAAGGAAATCGTTTTTACACGTTTAAATTTTATATCTTTGTCTCCGTAAATAGTGTGTAAACAAGAATATGTCAAATAAAGAAAGAACATATTTCTACCCTCTCAAATTCATCCGCGTCCGCGCATATCCCGCTCTATTCTCCCTGCCGCACCGGCAGGAAAAATTAGAATTAGATTTTAGGGCCTTACAAGGACTCAACCCTGAAGCATCGGTCCAGTCATCGCTCTGCTTGAGTTTGGCGCCAAGAACATCTACCAAGTCTCGTAGCTCTATTTGACCAAGATATCTAGTCGTTTTCTCATTTGTTTGAACAAATATTTAGAAAATATCTGGTGTACTCTGTGTTCCCTTTTTCCAACACTGAATCTGCTCCAGGGCCTCACAGTATGCACCAGCTCCAGGCAGAGTTCTCATTCTGAACCCGTCTGTACACCAGACTAGTCCAACCCAGGATCCCAACTTTCCCTCCATCCAATCCTCACCTGGCATACCCAAGGTGGTTAGGTCCCCAGACAAGCCCCACAATAGACCGCAATGACCATGGTAGGAGCCATTGTCCCTCCACATCCTCGTATCAGCCAATCTCATAGCCCGTCTAGTCGCCTCGTGCCTCACCCAGACCACCGACGCCGACGGATGCAAACCCACCAGAGCTATTGTGGTCGCCAAACGACCGCTCTCCCTATAGAGGTCCCAGTTGGTTGCTATGATATGTTATCTTTTTATTTGGCGTCTTTTACTGGGAAATTTTTATAACCGAGATAATTCTCATTGAAATTTTTTAATACCAATTGCATTTTCGTTACTTTGGTTTTTCATATAAAAATAGTAGTTTTTTGTCAAACGGAAAACTACATCAAAATGGTAAAATGTATTCATAAAAATCGTGCTCAAAAATTTAATCAGCAAACTTAAAAAAATTAGTGTATGTTAACAATGCGGATAACAATTAGTTTCAAAATTCCCCAAAAAGTTCTTTTCTTCTTTTCAGACGCAAAGTGGCACGTTTTAAGACTTCTCGATGAGTGCCATTTTTAACACTTGCTCTAGAAATGCTTTGGCAAGCATTTAGCACTCATCTGATACACTCTTCTTTAGTGGGAACTTTTTTTACAGTTCACCATCTTTCCCAAATATTTATCCACATTTGCAATAAAAATAGCTTAGGTGGATGGCTCCAATTGATCATTTTTTAGAGGGGTGGGTGGCGGACATTCCGGCTTTTTGGCGGTACATGCTTTTGGAAATTAACATTTGATGACAGCAAGTGATACCTCATTTTTATGTATTTTCCGACCATGAATTGGTACTAACAACCATCTAATTTTATACTAAATTAATATATATATA
>JAEQML010068491.1:0-18234 GCA_016904865.1 Pissodes strobi | reverse complement strand
ACTTCAATTTTCTCTTGAACCCTTCACTCGATTTTGGCTTTTTTTTTTCAATTGTAGCCTGGTTCTTTAAGAATATGTTAGAGGTTTTGCTGATTTTAAACAATTGGTACTAATGTCATATACAGGGTTAAAAAGAAAGTAATGTTTTTTTGTCAATTTTTGAGACACTCTGTAGAGTGAAGGAATGAAATTCGATTTCATTCGATACTGCCAAATTAAAGATTGATCCTTTCTGAACATTTTATTTTTTTATTCACTCTGATACCTCGAATATTAAGGATGCTACAGGGTTTTGTTAAAAATAGTACTTTTTATGGGTCGATGAATTTCCCTTAATCTTTGTAGAGTGAACGAATGAATTTCGATATCATTTGATAATGCCAAGTTAAAGATTAATCCTTTCTGAGTATTTTCTTTTTTATTCTTTCTGATACCTCGAATATTAAAGAAGATACAGGGTGTTGTTAAAAATAGTGCATTGGTCTACTTTTTAAGGGTCAATGAATGTATATGTATGTATTATATATACAGCCTGTTCAAAATGAAGTCGGCACTATTGCTAACTTTCTTTCTTATAAGAGCTACGAACGTGACTAAATTAGCAAAGTAGTGTAGTTTTTGATGCCGATTATTATGCCGATGTAAAAAAAATAATTGAACATCAGAATCACGTGGTATTTAAAAAAAAAAAAAATTTTTTTTAATGGAAAGACCTATAACTGTTATAGCAGTTTAATAGACAGTGAAATTCTAAACAAAAGTGGTCCTTAACTATAAGTAGCTTAAATTAATAATAACGGAAATATTTACATTGAAAAACCGGGCCTAAGACCTTTTTTACCAAGTTTGACAGCCTGTAAAATCTAAACGGCTAAAGATAGAACAAAATGGTTTGCACTTTCCTAACTTGGTTTTTCATAAGCTATCGTATGACAGTAACTTTAGATTTAACCAGAGGTTAAAAAATCCGGTAAAATTTAACTTTTGGTTAAATATAAAATTAGTGTCAAACGATAGCTTATGAAAAACCAAGATAGGAAAGTGCAAACCATTTTGTTCTATCTTTTGCCGTTTAGAATTTACAGGCTGTCAAACTTGGTAAAAAAGGTCTTAGGCCCGGTTTTTCAATGTAAATATCTCCGTTGTTATTAATTTTAGCTACTTGTAGTTAAGGACAAATTTTGTTTAGAATTTCAGTGTCTATCAAACTGCTATAACAGTTATAGGTCTTTCCATTTAAAAAAATTTAATTTTTGAAAATACCATGTGATTCTGATGTTCAATTGTTTTTTTGACATCGGCATAATAATCGGCATCAAAAACTACACTACTTTGCTAATTTAGTCACGTTCGTAGCTCTTATAATAAGTAAGTTAGCAATAGTGCTGACTGGAATGGAAATAAATGGTGATGATGATGATGATTATATATACATATATTAAACAGTTTTAGTATTTTTAGATATTCCTGAAAATAGAAGATATTGTTGTTTTCAACAAGGTAATTTTTAGCTTTATATGTGGTTCTTGCTTTCGTTTCTATTAAAAAAAATATGAATAACTATTTCAGTGATATCCGAGAGGTGACATGACTTTGTTGAGCATGAATTGTAATGAAAATTTGCGTTTATTTTGTTAATATAAACAATATTCAAGTTGCAGCTTTATCTAATATTGTTGACGACCCAATGTTCTTTGTATCCACAATGACAATAAATACGTTTGAATTATTAATACTGAATTAATGCATTTTTAGAACATCAAGTATTAAGAGAATTGAAGAATCAAAATCACATGATGCGAGGGATTCTCATTGATGTATTAACAGAAATAAAGGATGTAAAAAAATTGAAAATGTTCAGAGTCCTCAACAACAGCAAAGTAATTTTTTTTAAATATCCAGATATACAATTTCTTATCAGTTCAGATGAAGAATTTACAAAATTTGTGGAGGAATTAACAATTTGTGACAACTTTAATGAAGCGGTAAGAGTTGGTATGGCAATATTTGTCACATACATAACTTACTACCCTATTGTGTTACATACTCAAATTTGAAGTAATGGAAGATTTTATTAATATAATGTCAATATATCCGATCGAATTCATATCGTGAATTTTTATCTGTTATTATAGGTAAATCAATTAGCCAAAGTTGGAGGATCAAGCCCCTATAACTTCATTAAAAGAACAGTCTCAGCTGTCGCACCAGACACCATTTTAAGAAAATATAGTTGGCTGGGCCGTGAAGGTAAACTGCGATTAGAGAGCATCTCCACTGAAAAACTTTTTATTGGAAAGTATATACAGTATCCTTAAGTTAGAGAGCAATAAAATAAATGGTTGCCTTCAAAAATTTTTTGAAGGTTTGCTTCAAGCATGGTGCGAAGAACTGCGCAAAAAAACAAAGAAAAGTTATACTCATTGTGGATAACTGCCAAGTGCATCCCCGATTAGAACGTCCTCATTCTAATTTCCTACATCGCCCAGTAAGTATGAATTTTGGACAACCAAACAAATATACGTCCTAATTCTAACTTCCAACATCGCCCAGCATTTCCCTCTCAACCAATGAATATCACGCCTAGACCAATTAGGTAACACTTCCCAACGAACATACAAGCATTCCAACAACCTCCAAATTTTAATCAAAACGTATTCAGACTTAATCAAATAAACCCTACCAAAGCCAATTATGTTGTTGAAGAATTATTTAACACAGATTCTTTCGATTACGAACAACCCGAATACGAATACCCCCTTGAATACCAAGATTATTATAATCACCCCGAAACTCAAACTGAAGTGTCCGATTACAACCCACAATCTTTTGACCCAAATAATCTCACATATGAAGAAAACGAAAATTTTCAAAAGACTTCTGGGTCCAACGTAATTACCGAATTAATCTCACTCCACAATATAAATAAAAGTGAACTTTCATACATTAGCATACCTGAATATAATAATAAATTACTAATAGACAGTGGATCTACAAAATCTTTTATCAACCCTGAAAAAGCCTTTAAATTATTTCCACATAACATCCAAAATGACCCCTTCATTATATCAACAATATTCCAGCAAAGTTCACACAAACACAGTGTGTTTATTCCCTAATGTTTAAAAAAACCTCAAACCCATTTAAAATTCTATTTCTTTAAATTTCACAATGTATTCGATGGGTTAATAGGCTTGATAATCTAAAATTCCTAGAGGCTAACATTGATTATAAAAACAAATTACTAATCACTCCCCAAACAAAGATTAACCTAGAATTTTACCAAGCAAAAACTGAAATAAATAACGTAATAATTATTGAACCCAGAGTCGACCAAGTCATTAAAATAATAACAAACTTTGCTAATGGCGATATAATCATCCCTTATCAAAAACTAAAGAATTGTGAAATACCCGAATGCGTCACTACAGCTAGAAATTATTATGCATTGACCACTATACTAAACAATTCACCTGAATCACCAAACTTAGACTTATCAGAACCATTTGAAGTAGAACAATTTATTGAGACCAATTTCCACAATTTTGAATATTCACCAGAGAGTGAGTCACAAAACGATCGACAAATATTAGATCCTGAATTAATTAGGACAGACCATATGAATGTCGTAGAAAAAAATATTTTCAATTTGCCAAGAATATTCCGACGTATTCTATAATAAAGCAGACACTACTTTAACATTCACAAACCAAATTAAGCATGACATCCGCGCATCAGACGAAATCCCGGCATACACAAAAAAGTACAGATATCCTCAAGTACACAAAGCCGAAGTGAATTCGCAATTTCGAAAATGCTGCAACAAAAAATTATCAGGGCCAGTAACTCCCCATGGAGCTTCCCGATTTGGGCAGTCCCAAAAAAATGGACGTTTCTGGAGAACAGAAGTGGAAAGTCATTATTGACTTTAGAAAATTAAACGAAAAAACTATTGACGACAAATATCCCCTTCCAAACATAACACATCTCTTAGATAAATTGGGAAAATACCAGTATTTTACAAGCCACGATTTAGCTGGTGGTTTTCATCAAACTGAAATGAACCCTAACGACGTACCCAAAACTGCATTTAACACAGAAAATTGACATTATGAATTTATTCGAATGCCATTCGGGTTAAAAAAACGCACCCGCTACTTTTCAAAGTGTTATCCATAACGCGTTGAATCCAAACCGAAAAATGTTTGGTATACCTAGACGACATAATAGTTTTTTCTGTATCCCTACAGAAACACATAGAAATAATTAGAGATGTCTTTGAAAGACTCAGACAATGGAACTTTAAGATCCAATTAGACAAAAACGAGTTTAAAAAAAAAGAAGTAGCATACTTGAGACGTGTTACTTCAAACGGAGTAAAACCTAACCCCGATAAAATTCATGTTATAAAGAACTTTCCTCTACCAAAAACCCAAAAACAAATTAAAGGATTTTTAGGATTACTAGGAAATGTATTAATAACTTTTCTAAAGTTACAAAACCACTTACTCAATGTCTAAAAAATAACGCAGAAGTAAACCATACTAGCGAATTTCTTGAATGTTTCCAACAATGCCATAACCTCTTGATAAATGAACCCATTTTGCAATATCCCGACTTCAACAAACCTTTTAATCTGACCTGCGATGCAAGTAATTTTGCATTAGGAGCCGTTCTTTCACAAGGACCCATATTGAAGGTTTTACCAATCGCTTATGCGTCTCGCACCCTTAACGATTCAGAAATTAATTATTCGACAATTGAAAAAGAATGTCTTTGTTTAGTATTGGCTACTAAATATTTTATATGTATATATGGACGCATATTCAATATTATAACTGACCACAAATCCCTTCTAAAGGATCCAAATTCCAAACTAACTAGAAGGCGTATTAAACTCGAAGAATAATTACAATATTATTTATAAAAAAGACAAGCTTAATACAAATGCCGATGCCCTTTCAAGGATATAAATTCACACAAAATAATTCGTTAATTCAGATGAATTAAACCGTTCTTTAGACATTATCCCTCCTTCTGACCATTCAATATGCGATTTTAAGATTAATCATGCCGATTCAGCAGGTGAATTAGACGCAGCAACCCAACATTCTGATCAAGAAAATCCCATAGTTGGTATCCCAATAGTACAAGCCCCAATTAATTATCAAAATAATCAAATTATAGTAAGTTCCGTTTTGCACAGCCCCTCCAAAACTAAACGATTTATATTATTTCAAAATAAAGTTAGACTTATCGTACAAATTTCCCAAAATAACACGCAACAGGACATAACTGATCTAATAAAAACATATATCGCACCTACGAAACCTTACGGAATCTATTTCGAAAATCCCGAACTCTACGAGATTTTCTGTAACGTAATAAATAGTAATTTCAAATACCCATCAATCAAATTAAAGAGATAGAACTCGAAACTAATAGACGTAGTCGACAAAAGTGATATATCCGACATAATAAAAAACTATCACGAAAGTAAAACCAATCACCGTGGTATCGAAGAGACATTCTCTGAGGAATTATATTAACGAATGTGACATTATTTCTAAACGGGCCAAATACGAAAGAAATCCCCTTAAAATTGAAATGAATCTCACTCCAACAAGTTCGAAACCCTTTGAAACATTGCACATAGATACATTTTCTATTTTACAATTAAAATTCCTAACTATAATAGACAGCTTTTCAATGCTATTGAAATCACTGATAAATTAATTCTATTTTTCACTCATCTTGGTGTTCCAAATAAAATAATGTCAGACAATGGGACCGAGTTCAAAAATACGGTTATTCATGAATTCTTAAAATTGCACAAAGTGGAATTACATTTCATTTGAACCTATCATCCAGAATCCAACGGATTAACAGAACGATTCCACTCTACGTTAATGGAACACGTACGAATTCTAACAACCAGCGAACAAAATAAGTCAACTATTCAAGAGAAAATCTTGTATGCTGTCTTAGCATATAAAAATACCATTCACAAAAGCACCAACATAAAGCCTGTTATAATTATATAGTAATGGAAATATTAGTCCCAATGGCCCATTTAATATTGATCTAGAAAAACAATTAAAGTCTAACTATATTGTGAACCATAAAGAGAAAACTAAATTACTTTATGGACAAATAAACAACAAATTAGCCACCGAAAAAATCGCTTTAGTAAATAAAACTAATAAAAATAAAGACAATCTAGATGCAATACAACCCAATAAAGAAGTCTATATAAAACAGCACAGGATAAAAAAACGACAATCCATCTAAACCTAAGCAAAAAATAACCTCTGTCGATCTTCAAAATAAAACAATTAGCAGGGTCAATTTGGAGTTTAGGGTGAAACAAATTAGTAACAAGCCGATCTCAGCGGGAATGTTTGGAAAATAATCTCCTATTTAACCTCCCAAAAGTCCCATTCGGTCCCAGTAGGGGAAGGTTAAAAAAAATGGACGCCATCTTGGATTTCCGTAACTTTCTTCGAAAAAACTTGAAGAAAATTTTTTTGTACAGAATAAAGTTCCGAATATTTTATCTTTATACATTTTTCTTTAAAATGAGTAGTAACAGAGACAGATCTATTTTTTAAAGTCTCTTTTGTACATTTTCCAACTTTATAACATTTTTTGCGCAAAATATGAATTATATCCACTTAAACAACTGTGTAATAATAATAGAAGCAACTCGGTAAGTTTATTATACACATATTTAATTTTTTACCTTCGCTCAGGGCGCTGGCGGTGGCGCCGGCGACTCGCAATATTCAAAAACTGCTTATACGACGCTATCCAGAGCGTCATCTTCCTCCTCATCCGCTAAGAAACAGTACTTTGTGCAACTGATCCCGTAACACTGGCCACACTTAGAAGAACATTTAAGTCCCAGTTTCCTACAGGAACAGTTTTTGGAGCATTGACTTTCTTTGCAATTGCAAAAAATCAATTTTAATAGGTCAGGGGGCGCTACATCTTGTTTGCATTGTACAGGTATTAGGTTACCTTGCTTATCCTTTTTTCATCCATACTGCAGAGGGTCCAAGTCGTTGCCAATCCATTCTTGAATCTAAAAAACATATTTGGAAAAATTCATTATATTTTTACAATTGGGTACCTGAAAATATGTCCTGAGCACATGTTGCTGGGCAGAGTCTTCAGTTGGGAGCAAAGTGGCCAAATTAAATGTAGAGTTAAGTCCTTGCCTTGATGCGATTCTATTGTATGAAATATACCTCAAAAAGTTAATATCATTAACATGTGTTGGACAGCGATACAGCTTCAAAATAAAATTTAATCCCGACTGATATAAGTCACGTTTTCCTGCATTTTTATCCAAAAATATGTCAAAGTTTTGAGAGGGATCGTTGTCTTTCTTCAGTAGCGACAGACATTTTTTTGGATTTACTAAATATAAAAGATGTAGTGTCACCACCTGATACGGCATTAAAAACAATATGTGTTTCGTCACAGGACCAAGTTTGTCCTGTACGTCACATATCTTTGATATTTTGTCACCTTTTGCTGCTTTTCCCGGGCGAAGCATGGATATGTTTTTATTTTTTGAATGATATATAAGCAAAACCATTATATCGGTGTCCTCTGAGACAACTGTGACGTGGTTTCTTGACATGGATAGTTCTACAGCTGTTAAGGCGATAAGAAAATCAGCATCCCTCTCTGCTTGGTGCACAGTTATACCTACGTCTTGAAAATAGGATCGAAGGGTCTTTATAAAATGTGTTTTGTTTTGGCTGTTCTTTAGAAAATCCTCCTGTGCTACAATTACTGAAGCTTGGGCATGTATGGAAATTTCTATGCTCCCCTTTGATCTGCATTGTTGTAGACTGTCTTTGGTAGACATAGTCTTTTCACAGTATCAGTCGAAGACTATGACACAATCCTTGTTATAACATAACTTACATTTTGGAAAAAGATATCATTATATGTGGCTGGTTTTTGCCATGAGACTTTATGTAAAAGAAATCCTCCGTCGATAACGTAAACATCACCTGACTGAGAACTACTTTCGGGATTATGAATCATATCAAGTTCTTGGAGCTTGAGATTTTGTTCCTCTTCTCAAATTGCCATCAAAGGGTATGGCGATAATTCAAATTTCAAACAATGTTTTATTTCTTCTGGTGTCTTATTTGAACAAATTATCCTGTTAAAAAGTTGCATAGGGTTAAAGTCTACATATGTATTGTTTACTTTGATGCGACTGTTCATGGAAGCAAAATTTTTTATATTTTCCTTTCTTTTGCATTGAATATCAGTAAATTTTTTCCCATATGACTATTAAAAAGGACTTCACCAATTTCCTGGGGCTTAATGACAATTTACATCAGACTGCGGAGGCAATCGTTAAATATCGCCTATATCGGTTCAAACGCCGCGCGCGGTCTAAAGTATTAATAATAACTATTAGAAGTACGTATGTTCGACGATTTATTAATCGTTATTAAAGTAATTTTCGAAGAGGAAACTTGTACAAATAATCCTAAATTTATTTATATTATTATTACATAGTCTCTTAAATAGCAATAGTTCATATTTTGTACAAAATACATATTAAAAGTGGCACATGTATAAAACAGACTCTAAAAAATAGCTTTATCTCTGTTATCCTTCACGTTAGAGAAAAAAGGTTTAGAGACAAAATGTTCAAAACTTTCTTATTTATAAAAAAAGTATTTTAAATTTTTTCGAAAAAACTTAATGAAATAGAGATATTGTAAAAAAAACAAAAAATCCAAGATGGCGGCGATTATTTTCAACCTTTCCCCAATGGGACTGAATGGGACTTTTGGGGAGTTAAATAGGGGGTTATTATCGAAAAATTTCCGCTGAGATTAGCTTGTTACTAATTTGTTTCACCCCCACGTATAATATTCAGCTACGTTTATCGTACTAAATCAGTATAGAACAAGAACCAAAATAACACATAAGTAATATCAGAAAGATAAAGCAAAGAGGTAGGAATGTCAAACGGGTGAGAGCAGTTTGATTGCGGGGAGTAACGCCCCCGCCATTCCGAGTTGCCATGGGATATGGCCCATTAAATCCCCTCGTCCTCCCGCAGGCTGGAGAACACCGAAGTACAAAGTCTGGAGCCGATCAATGACAGTTTGTGGCAAGAGGGGCTGCATTGTATTGGCTGGCAGGAATGTCAAAATGGTAAGAGCAGTTTGATTACGGGGAATGACGCCCCCGCCATTCCGAGTTGCCACGGGATGTGGCCCATCAAATCCCATCGTCCTTCTCCAGGCTGGAGAACAACAGATTACAAAGTCTGGAGCTGATCACTGGGGAGTGATCCAACAAACCCCATTTTTACCCCTGTCAGACTAGGGACCACCAGAGGAATGAGTCTGAGGCCGATGCTTCCAGTGGAAGCGGCCCTAGGTGGTAGATGCATACGCCTACTCACATCGTCCGGTGAAAGACCACCCCACCAGAACTGGAAAGCGCTAAGTGGTTTTCCCAAATCACGTTCCACTTCCGCGCTGGTGTTCCCGGGTTCCACAGTAGGAATATCTGGACATGATGCGGAAGTAAACTTCCCGGCCATTCGGATCTCCGGGCGCTGGGTGACCCTGGGAGCCCTTCATTCCGCATTTCACAGATAGCAAAGATACCGAAAGAATTTAGAATAGATTTCTGCAACATAAGAGGCCTAAATACAAACATAAATTCGGTACACCAACATCTACAAGCAAATAGACCACACATATTAGCCTTTACAGAAACACAAGTATCCTGGTTACGACTTACATACCCGATTTAGACATAAGTTCGGAATATGCCTTTTTGTACGAAGCGACCTTTCATGTCACCGCGAGGAAACACTTGAACCGAACAACCTTGACGTCATGTGGCTCAAGTTCACCGCCAGTTTATATGTTGTCTCTATCGCCCTCTGAGCGATAGAGCCTACCAAAGCTTTTTCTCAACACTAGCTACCACTTTTGACTCAATACAGGTCGATCACCCCAGTTCAGAAATAATCGTTCTGGGAGACTTCAATGCCCACAACACAAACTGGCTCAAACATCACAACAAGACCGATAAATAAGGTAGAGAAGCTGAAGCATTTGCCATCAGCTGCGGGCCTACTCAACTTGTAGACGAACCAACTCGAATCTCAGAGAAGGGCGAATTCGCCGCCCTCCTGGATCTCTTTCTAACCACCAATCCTGACCAGTACACAATTACAGTTGGTCCGCCATTAGGTACATCCGACCACAAACTTATTACAACGGTGTGTGAATTGCCCCTCATACAGAAGGACCCACCATTGCCTCGCAAAATATGGCATTATAATTCTGCAAACTGAGATGATCTAAGGGAGTTCTACCTAGATTTTCCTTGGCTCGACGTCTGTTTTGACACTGACGACCTGTCAGTCTGCTGCGAAGAGATCACGCAAGTAATCTCCTTAGGAATGGAAGCATACATCCCAAATTCAATCAAGTTACCATCAAAAGGAAAGCCCTGGTTCGACAAAAGATGCGAAAGAGCTGTAGGCAGGAAACAGCAAGCCTACAAGTACTGGCAGAAAAATCAGACCGCTGAAAATCGCAATTATTCTGTCGAAGCGAGAAACGTACACTACCATGGCAGAAGTCAAGTTTCATCACCATGATATTCGCAAAATCCTCAAAGAACTAGATACGCAAAAGGCATCAGGACCGGACGGAGTACCTGCCATCGTGCTAAAGAACTGCGCCAACGAACTAACACCCGTTTTTTCCAGGCTTTTTTCTCTTTCTTACGGAAAAGAGATTTACACATCCTCTTGGAAGGTCGCTCGAGTGTAACATGTTCCAAAAAAGGCAAGAAAACCACACCCTCAAACTATCGCCCAATTGCCTTGCTTCCAATAATCTCCAAAGCCATGGAACGTGTAGTCAACCAGCAACTACTCAAGTACCTCGAGAACAACAGAATAATCAGCGATAATCAATACGGCTTTCGCAAAGAGAGATCGACAGGAGATATATTGGCCTATGTCACTCATATATGGAGTAGGGCAATTGAAAACTACGGAGAGTCTCGAGCGATTGCGTTGGATATTTCAAAGGCATTCGGAGTTTGGCATGACGGACTGCTCAACAAACTGCCGTCCTTCGGACTGACATCCTCGCTCTGCAGCTGGCTGGCCAGTTTCCTTAAGAACCGATCCCTAAACGTTGCAGTCGATGGACACATCTCGGACACATTCACCAGCAACGCGGGCGTGCCTCAGGGCGCAATACTTTCACCAACTCTGTTCCTCATCTATATTAATTACCTGCTGATCGAAACGAATAATCCTGTTTACAGTTTTGCAGATGACAGTACCCTTGTCTCCCACTTTAGATCAGAAAAACCCTTACCAGCGACTGAGACTCACCACCTCAGACAGGAGCAGATTACAGCTATTAATCAAGACCTGGAGAAAGTTCAAACTTGGGGCGATCGAAATTTGGTCTAGTTCAATGCAGCAAAGACCCAAGCAGCAACGTTTACCAAGAGGGTCAATACAGCGAGCCCTGACATTATGGCAGGATCGACCGTTCTTTCATCCTCGTCAATCGGACTGCTGGGTGTCTCGGTCAACAGCAATATGTCATGGCATGACCATGTTGCTAACATCGCAAAATCAGCCTCCCAGAAGCTTGGTGCGCTGTTTCGCAACAAAAAATCCTATACACCGCAGCAGTTGATCTTGCTATACAAAGCGCAAATAAGACCGTGCTTAGAATATTGCTCACATGTCTGGGGTGCCGCACCAAAGCATACCCTAAAGCTGCTGGATTCCATTCAGAAGAGAGCTGTGCGTCTCATCGGCGACCCGGAATCTGGATAGTCTGGAACACAGCAGACATGTGGCCGAGATGTCTCTGTTTTACAGATACTTTCACGGCAGATGTTCCCAGGATTTGGCCCGCATCATACGGCCTCTGGCAACTCCTGCCAAACAGTCACGAGAGACGGCAAGAGCGCACCAGTTCGTCGTACAACTAGAAACACCCAGAACATCGCTTTACAAGAACTCCTTTGTCTGACGTACTGCATCACTGTGGAACTCACTTCCAGGACATCTGTTTCCCACTAATTACAACCTACAACTATTCAAGAACCGTGTCAATCAACATCTTCGCACACACACCGCTCGTCGAGCGCCATAGGATCTCCTTTTAGTGTGTGTGCCACTGCCATAAAAAAAAGGAAAAGCTCTAGAAAATAATATCAATTAATTGTTTTAGAACCTTTTGCTTTGCTTCGGGCCAAATAGAAATCAAGGGTCTAAAAAGCAATCCTGGACTTCTACCAGTAAAATTAGGACAAGCAAGTACTCTAACTAGTTATTATACGCTTCTCCATTATTTGAACCCTCTAATATTAGAAACATGGAGCATTAAATCGCATATATTAAAATTTAGAGTTAACACTAAATATAATCACGCTTATATCGAAACACTATTTAACCTTGTAAATATGAAGTCCTATAGAATAGGGACTAAGCTAATAGCAATATTACCATACGAAATAAGTCACTATAAGAGAAATAAATGTGGTTTAGTGAACGGAGTAGGTTCGATCTTTAAATTTCACAGGTAATTTAGGCGCAAAAGATGGTGAAAAATATGACCGAATTATCAACCATTTCTTTCTAATCAAAAAGATATCGCACAAAATATTCACAAAAAAATATCTCTGACAACATCCATCGTAGAAAGATTTAATTGCCAAAATAATTCAGGTTATCAAATTCGAAAATACTACTAAACTTATCGAAACTTTAACAGAAATTATCGAAATTCTAAATATCATTAACTCTATTTTGCAAGATAATGAAAATTCAATTACTTTTGCAAAACTTAGAATACTACATCCGAGCTACAAAAAATTCAGAATAAAAATTTACAAGATAAATAGGGCAATGTTGGGTATGTATGTACCAGGTCTGTCGGAAAAATTACAAAATGTTGTTAAAAGTACAGATATAAAAGGACAAAATCTCTTAAATAAGAATTTCAGTAAACGAAAGGCAGACATTCCCAAAGATCGAAAAAGTAATATAGCATATGAAATTCCTTGTAAAAACTGTGCCTCTGTCTACATAGGACAAACAAGCCAATACCGGAAAAAGCGCATCAACGGCCACAAAGTATGATAGAAAGAATAAAACAGCCTTAAGCCACCATGAGATAGAAATGAACCACACATTTGATTTCGAAAACACAAAAGTTCTAAAATCTGAAGTAAATACAAAAAAGCGCGAATTTTACGAAATGGTCTTTATTCAAAAAACTCAGCACACTGTAAACGCAAAGATAGATACTAAGAATCTGAGTAAAATATTTTACGATCTAATTAAATAATAATAATAACAGCATTTTAACCCTTAAACCGAAACACCGGTCTCTGAGACCTGTGGGGTCACATTTGGCTAACTTATAACAACCCAGTTTGATCTGTGTCTCTCCCCTCCCGAATATGCTTCTATCAACTCCTTACCTATGCAAAGCGGGCAATAGCGTTTAGTATATATCTTGTTACTGTAAGGTGCACGTCGGTTTTCTAAAGTGTTCCGGTACGAGAGACCGGGTGTTTCGCGTTACGCTAGTAATAATACAGGTATATATGACCGTATGTTTCGCATTATGTACAAATTATACCTAAGCTATTATTGTATTGCAATTTTTTTTTCAGTTGGAGAGAGATTATAAAATATTTTACTTAGTAGTTGTCTGGACAAATCAAAAAGTGTTCTTATTATTTTCAGATCCCGTTATCATGGATATTCCTTCTACGAGCAGCGGACATGTTTCAAAATGTTCAAGAAAACAAACAGTACAGTTTGGTGATGAAAATTTTGAGCGAAGGGTTACGGAGTGGTATTTGGAAAGCGACGATGAACTTGAAGAGAACGAGGAAATTGACGACTCAGATATAGATCCGGACTATGTGCTAAGCGATGATGAGCAGCAGGCGATGCAAGAGGAAGTGGAAATAAGTGAAGGAAGTGAAAGTGATACAGAAGATAACCTTTTGAATGCAGAGCAGCGAACTACCGATGACGACAACCACAAACAACATGGCAGAGAAACTAACGAAGAAACACAGTTTTTTATTGGAAGAAAAAATAAAAAAGAATATAAATGGCTGAAAAACGCCCCGTCTGGCGTAAGAAAAACTCCAAAACACAACATTATCCGACAATTGCCCGGGCTTACTCGAAAAGCTAGGCAATTGGCCAAACCTGGCCAACTCGAAATTTGGAAATGTTTATTTGACCAGCAGATAATTGATAAAATTGTCCTCTTCACAATGCAAAATTAGTTTCAACTAGAGATAAACTAAAACCTGAGAGTAATAAGTCAAATTATAGAAATACCGATTCTGTAGAAATACACGCATTTATTGGTTTGCTTATGCTCACTTCAATATTTAAATCTGGCCATGAAAATATGAAAACCCTATTTGCAAAAGATTTAACTGGAAGACCTATTTTTAGAGCAACTATGTCCGTCAAGCGCTTTGAAATATTAGGAATGGCTCTTAGGTTTGATGATTCCACAACTCGCGAGGAGAGAAAAAAAGTGGATCGTGCCGCCCCTATCTCTGAATTATTCAATGCTTTCATTCAAAATTCTCAAGAGATGTACTGTCTTAGTGATAACGTTACGGTGGATGAAATGCTTGTCCTTTTAGAGGAAAATGTGGATTTCGCATGTACATGCCGAAGAAACCAGCAAAATATGGCATTAAAATTCAGTGCTTGACCGACTCCTACAGTAGTTACCTTTTTAATGCTTATAAACTCACCGACAAAAAAAACCGGCACCTAAATTTTTGTAACAATTTTTATATGGCATAACTTTTTTATTTTTGATTTTATTGCAATGATTTTTTTGCTGACCGATAGATCAATTTCTAAGATTTCGCTGCACTTTGTCCTGACGAAATTTTTGTTGCCTGAATATTTATATACCAGGGAAAGTCAAAATAGTGTTTTTAGTCGTAAGTTTAAAACACCCTGTGGAAAAAACACGTCAAACAACCTTGTTCCAGTATGATTTAAGATAAAGCTGGATGTGTTCTCAGCCTTTTTTTTCTTTAATCATCTGGCTCTCTCGTTTCTTTTATGAGCTACACATTTTTAAATAAAACGCTACATTTTTCAATGTCAATAAAAAAATAATCAGCATAAAAAAATCAAGTTAACTAGTCGTTACTTTATTAGATTATTTTGACAGTGACGTTGTCAATATTATGTAATTAAAATGGTGTTAACCACTGCAGACGTGGGTAAAATCGTCGCTTTATTAGAAGATGGTCGTAATAAAAGTTATGTTGCCCGTACTTTACGAATTCCACGATCAACCGTACAAGATACTTGGAATAGATATCTCGAGACGGTAAACTTTACCAGAAGGCCAGGGTCCGGAAGGAAAAAATCAACCACCTTAGCTGACAACCGTTTCATATTGCTACGTTCATTAAGGGATCGAAGAGCTACTGCCAGTTCGCTAAAACATGACCTACAACATGTACGAGGAAAAAACGTGAGTGAAGTAACCATAAGGAGACGGTTAAAGAAAGCAGGGCTTAATTCCCGCAGACCTGCTGTAGCGCCTCAATTGCTCCCTCACCATCGTCAGAATCGGCTAAGGTTTGCAAGGCAGCATGTTGATTGGAGAGAAGAAGATTGGCGAAACGTATTGTTCACGGATGAATCAAGAGTTTGTCTTCGATCGCCAGATGGGCGTGAGCGGGTTTACCGCAGACGTAATGAACGGTTTGCCGACTGTACAATATCGGAGCGACTCTCGTTCCACGGCGCATCTGTGATGATTTGGGCGGTAATTTGTATAGAAGGACGTACAAACCTTATATTTGTGAAAAATGAGACTCTAAATGCCCACAGATATATTGAAGATATTCTACACGAAGCTGTCATTCCATTTGGCCCTTTCATTGGGGATGAGTTTATACTCATGCATGACAATGCCAGACCGCATGTTGCGCATGTAGTAAATCAGTTTTTGGATGAAGTTGGAATTCGGAGGTTGGAGTGGCCACCCTGCAGCCCAGATCTCAACCCGATTGAGCATTTTTGGGATGAATTAAAAAGACGCATTCGTCATCGTCCCAATAAGCCTACCACATTAGCAGAGCTCAGGTTAGCATTAAATGAAGAATATGAAGCTATTCCTCAAGAAAAAATACTCAATCTAATTGCTTCGATGCCACGAAGAATGCAGGCTGTCATTGCGGCTAGAGGTGGACACCCGTTATTAAGTTTCATTTTAATTTTTAGTGCTCGAATGACAACTTTAAATGTTTGAAATAAAAAATATCTACAAATGCAGCGTTTCACTTAAAAATGCGTAGCTCATAAAAGAAACGAGATTGCCAGATGATTTAGAAAGCAAAATGTTCGGAACACATCCAGCTTTATCTTAAATCATGCTGGAACAAGATTGTTAGGCGTCTTTTTTCCACAGGGTGTTTTAAACTTACGACTAAAAACATCATTTTGACTTACCCTGGTATATAAACATTCAAGCAACACAAATTTCGTCAGGACAAACTGCAGAGCAATTTCAATAAATTGATCTATCGACCAGCGAAAAAATCATTGCAATAAAAACAAAAATAAAAAAGTTATGCCAAATCAAAATTGTTAAAAAAGTTTAGGTGCCGGTTTTTTTTGTCGGTGAGTTTATTTACACAGGAAAAGACAGCGACGGAATTGGGCTTTCCGAGGAAGAACGTAAGCTTTTGAAACCCACTCAGTCAGTTTTACGCCTATGCAAACCGTTGGAGGGATCGAACCGGAACATCACAGCTGACAACTGGTTTTCTTCACTGGAGTTGGTAGAAGAACTTAGAGACAGATCTTTAACCTATGTAGGCACTTTGAAGCTGAATAAATCCATTATACCACCAGAGTTCAGGGCAAATAAATCCAGACCGGTAGGATCAGCACTTTATGGATTCGCTACTGAAATGCCAATAACACTGCTGTCTATTGTTCCAAAAATGAAAAAATCTGTTGTGCTTATATCCTCCATGCATGACAGTGTCCAAACAGACTCTGATAAAAATAAACCTGAGATTGTCTGTTATTATAATAAAACAAAAAGTGGTGTAGATCTTCTAGATATGAAAAATGCTTTATATTCATCCAACAGAAGAACCAGAAGGTGGCCTTTAGTTATATTTTACACTCTCGTAAACGTAAGTTGTGTCAACGGTTTCATATTATATTTATGTTACCGTCAAAACCCTACAATGAAAAGAAGCACTTTTATTGAAAGTTTGGCCATGTTACTCATAGAACCGCATCTAAGAAGACGCCTAGCTATTTCAAATCTCCCTAGAGATATCAAGTCACTTATACGTGAAGTCATTCCCGAAGGACTAGAAAATTCAACCGAAGAAGTTCCGTCAGACAAACTTCAGAAGCGCAAAACCTGTTCGATATGTCCACCTCGAAAAGAGAGAAAAACATCATACAAATGCATAAAATGTGGCAATCCCATTTGTTTGGAGTGCAGCAGAAAAGTATGTACTAATTGTGTAACTTTATCTTTTTAAATATTTTGTTTACTAGTTCTAAGATTAGTAGCTATTTTTGTACCCATTTGTTTATTAAATACAAGGTATATTAATAAAAGCAGTTTTTTTATTGTTAAAAAAACAAAATAAAATAAAAAACTAAAATATAATGTAGATATTTACAGCGCGCGTCGAGCCGGGTCTCTGTGACCGGATGTTTCTCATTATGTACTATCGACCAATGTTTCGGTTTAAGGGTTAATTAATTATATGTGTTATATATTATAATACTACCATAATAATAGCATCTCCCCGGTAGTGTCTACTATATTTACGTTATTACAAAAATGCACCATAATGTTAATTTTATGTCATCGATAGTGAATAAGTGACAACCCACAAATTTTCGTTGCGGAAAAACTCCATATATCTTGATAGGTATGTAACCATATAAGCATCTGAAACGGGTTAACCAACACAACATTTGTTATATTGTAAAACTGTCCCTTGCCTTTCTTTCCTGTTTGAGACAGATTAGGATGTTCCAGTCGAAACGTCACGATACTAAACACATTTATAAGTTTAATGTGTTAATGATTTCAAAAAGGACCAAATCCCAAGAAAGACAAATAACAATACATGATAAACTAAGATCCAAGA
>JAEQML010068490.1:0-18234 GCA_016904865.1 Pissodes strobi | reverse complement strand
GGTCGAAGTGGCTCTATAACAATTCAAACCAAATTTAATCATTTGTGAAGCCAAAGGCAATCAATTCCAGGGTAATAAAACATAATGGTAAACATAATATCAGAAATGAAGGAAAAACTAAAAAAGTGCACCCACCCAGGCCAAGTCTAGCCTATGGCTACTCTCACTCAACCTTTGCGAGCCCACCACACCTCTCCAACTTAAACATAAAAACAAGTAAATTATTAACAGCACTACACCAAATAAAACTAAAAAAAAGAACCTCAAGAAAAAATCGTTGATCACCAAGCACAAGAAGAGAAAGAGCGTCAAAATACCCGCATATATACCAATTTAAAATCATCTTAAGCAGCACCCTTCAATTATTTTTAATTTTATTTTAAGGAAGGAGCCATCCAAGTCGCCCATTGCAGCACCCCGATGACCAGACTACCGTCCACGCAATTATTGTTCACAATATAAGTGAGATCGGAGTTTATACTTAAACTTGTTAATATTATAAAGTTTAAATTCTTCAGGCAGTGAATTATACAGATTAATAGCATTGAAAGAGAAACTTCTTTTAAACATAGCTGTTTTTTCTGGGCATTGTGAGTTTTTTAGAAAATCTTACATTTACTTTATGAATATTATGTCTAGGGATAAATTTGCTTTTTATTAATTCAGAAGTCTTTGGCTTGTTAATAGTTTTATGTATAAAATTTCCCAGGTGATGAGTCCTGCGATTACTCATATTGAGCCAGTTGCATTCCGACACTTTCGCCGAGATGTGGTCGTATTTTCTAAGGCCAAATATCAATCTGGAGCAGGCGTTTTGGACTTTTTGTATTCTGCCCTTATCAATCTCATATAGACAGGGGCCATAAATAAAATCGCAGTATGTAAAATGAGAGAGGCACAACGATTCACAGGGAATCTTTTTTAAATTAAAACTGAGAATATGTCTATTACTGTATAATACTTTTAATGAGCAAAAGGCTCTTTTAATAAGCTGTTTTAGATGTTCACCAAAACGTAACTCTTCGTCAATCAACAATCCGAGATTCTTTGCAGCAGAGACAAAAGCTAGAGGCCTGCCATCAATTTGTAGATTTAGTGAATTCTTAATAATATTTCTCTTAAAATTACTACCGAAGCATAACACCCTTGACTTATCCGAATTTAGGTTTAAATTATGTTCATCTGAAAGTGCTTTTATAGTATTTAAGTCCCTAGAAATATTTTGTCCAGCTTGTAAAATGTCCGAGTGCTTAAACGAATAATATAGCTGCGTATCGTCAGCATAAGCCTGCGCCATACAATAAATCGGAGATGTGATTATATCGATTGTGTATATAATGAATAACAAAGGAGAGAGGATAGAACCCTGAGGCACTCCAGAGCGAATGCCCACCCTGCTAAATTCGACACCCTCATATACCACGCTCTGAGACCTATTACTTAAAAAAGATTTAATAAATTCCAATGCAAGTTGGTCAAAGCCATAGTATTTTAACTTAGCACAAAGTAGCCGATGGTCAAGTGTATCGAATGCTTTTGAAAAATCCAGCAGAATGAGCACACTCACGTCGCCCTCGTCAGACGCCTTAATGATCTCATCAAGGACTGCTGTTAAGGCAGTGGCTGTGCCAAAGTCCCGCCTAAAACCACATTGGATATCAGGTATCAACCTCTTAGACATGAAATAACTATAAACTTGTTGGTAGAGAACTTTTTCTAAAATTTTCGAAAGCGCAGGCAAAATGCTGATAATGCGCAGATCTGAAAAAGATTTTGGGTTGTTTACCTTCGACAAAGGTATTCCAATGGCAGTTTTCCACAATGTTGGAAAAGTATCCTTTTCAATAATGTAGTTAATAATGTGTAAAATAATGTGGTCGATAAAAGGACTACAAAGTTTCCCTCGCATTATGCTGATGACAGCGAGCATAGCGACGCAGATATTGAGTATATTCACAATTTGCACACCAATCAAAATGAATTTGATTTACGTGAACGTGAATAATCAGGATAACGTACTCTTAGAAGGGGCTAAGGAGGACGGTAGGAACCCTCTAAAAAAGAGAAGAAAAGTAGCTGACAAAAACTCTTGGGACAAGAAAAAGAAAATCAGAAAAAGTGAATGAACGGGAATGAATACATAGGTTATACCAGAAAAAATGGAGTAGTCAAGCACGATATAAAAAGAAAGCAATGACAGATCTATTTTAATGGCTCTCTGATCGAAACGAATAATCCTGTTTACAGTTTTGCAGATGAGACTCACCACCGCAGACAGAAGCAGATTACAGCTATTAAACAAGACCTGGAGAAAGTTCAAACTTGGGGCGACCGAAATTAGGTCCAGTTTAATGCAGCAAAGACCCAAGCAGCAACGTTTACCAAGAGAGCCAATACAGCGGGCCCTGACATCATTATGGCAGGATCGACCATTCCTTCATCCTCATCAGTCAGACTGCTGGGTGTCTCGGTCAACAGCAATATGTCAGGCATAACCATGTTGCTAACATCGCAAAATCAGCCTCCCAGAAGCTTGGTGCGCTATTTCGCAACAAAAAACTCTATGCACCGCAGCAGTTGCTCTTGCTGTACAAAGCGCAAATAAGACCGTGCTTAGAATATTGCTCACATATCTGGGGTGCCGCACCAAAGCACACCCTAAAGCTGCTGGATTCCATTCAGAAGAGAGCTGTGCGTCTTGTCGGCGACCCGGAATATGGATAGTCTGGAACACCGCAGACATGTGGCCGAGATGTCTCTGTTTTACAGATACTTTCACGGCAGATGTTCCCAGGATTTGGCCCGCATCATCCAGCCTCTGGCAACTCCTGTCAGACAGTCACGACAGACGGCAGGAGCGCACGAGTTCGTTGCACAACTAGAAACGCCTAGAACATCGCTTTACAAGAACTCCTTTGTCTGGCGCACTGCATCACTGTGGAACTCACTTCCAGGACATCTGTTTCCCACTAATTACAACCTACAACTATTCAAGAACCGTGTCAATCAACATCTTCGCACACACACCGCTCGTCGAGCGCCATAGGATCTCCCTTTAGTGTGTGTGCCACTGCCATAAAAAAGGTCGAGAGCTAATATATCCAAGTGGCCAGCAAACAAGTTTGAAACAGAATTCAGGAGTACTAAATTCCTTAGATTTCATAAGCAAAATTAAAGATACGATTCTTAATGAAGGTGAAATTTTAATCTTGTTTGATGTTAGCTCATTGTTCCCTAGTGTACCAAGCCCACAGACCTTGCAATACCTTGGTGAATTACTTGAGATAAATAGTTTTGATGACGAAATCAAACAAGAATATTTAACTTTAACCAAACTTTGCATGGATCAAAATTATTTTCAATACAAAAATAACTATTACCAACAACTTGAAGGCACGGCAATGGGCAACTGTTTATCGCCGTTCTTAGCTAATCATTTCATGAGTAAATTTGAAAATGAAATCAGCCAGGAGTTCGAATATTTTTCAAGGGTATGGTACAGGTATGTGGATGACATTTTCGCGATTTTCGACACAAAAACCGATAATATTGAAGATTTTGTAACAAAACTAAACAACCGTTTCCTCACCATTAAATTTACTTATGAAGTCAAGAACAATGGCCAACTACCATTTTTTGATACTTTAGTCACGGCACATATAACAACCAGCAATATTACTCGACCTGTCAGGCGAAAAATTAAATTTGACCTTGCTAATGTCAGTTGGGTAGGAAAAGTCAGGGCTGGATTTGAAATAGATATAAGTTTATGATTTTCCTTTGACAGAGCCGTAATATAAAATTTCAAATATCAATGGGTTGTGAAATACCAGTATATGTATACCTTGTTGTATGAGCAGGAAATCTAAAGAAATTCGTCTTGAAAGAATATCTCTGGTTTGTACAAGTTCCTATTGCTTAAACACCATGACTTTTTGCATTACACAATGTCATAAACAACGTTCGTCTCTCACAATGTCAATTATTTGACAAATACACGCCTATGGTTTCGATTTAACTCCAATAGCAAGTAAAATAAACTAGTCCTAAAAACACGACGCCGCTGGCGGCAGTTTGACGGATTTCCTACCAAGGAATATCTTGCGCGCGGACTTGCGCAGATGCGAAAAAAGAAGATGTGATATTGCTGGTTGTTATATGTGCCGTGCTTTAGTGATTAGAAACGATAATAACACACTAGAATTTGATATTTGCAGAAAAAATACTGCCACTAACCGATATATTCCTAATGACTCCTTCCACTGCGACCAACATAAAATGACCAGCTTTCATTTTTTAATACACCATACGGTTAACTTTTCTCTTAGCAGAGAAAGGTTTAATAATGAAAATGACACAATTAGGAATATAGGGAAAGTTAATGGTTTCAATACCAACTTAATAAATATACTAATTAATAGGCATTTGATTAGAAAGACCATTCGTGATTCCACTTCTTTCGTTAATCAGGATGAAAATACAAAATATGTTTCGATACCGTATAATCCTCAGTATACTATCGGTTAGTTCCGAGCATGCTTTTGATAATAATCATAGAATAACAATTAAAAATTTGAAATTAATTCATAATATAACTGAAAGGAGATTATTAGACGCATACGAAAGTATGGAAATTATTAAATGTAAGAATAGTGTAAATAGAGATAGAGGGCCTATTCCGTATAGTTCATTGTATTGGTTGATCGAGCGTGACTAGTGGGATTCCAGGATTGGTTCTTTTTAGTTCCGATTGATTAAGCACAGTAGTATAAAAGAGAGTTAGGTAGATTTTAATTTTAGATGCTAACATGGTTAGCGAAACGCGCGTCGAATGCAAAAATTCTGTTTCGGTATTGTGGATAAAATTCTGTTTTAGTGCATGTTTCCGAAGGTTCCAAACCCCAACATAGAATGACAATAAAAGCAAAACTTTAGGGGTGTTCTGGGTACCGAATGAAGACGTATTGGAATATATCGTAAAGATTGGACCAAGAGACACCGTTTTATTTTGTCAGTAACTTCAAAAATATTTGATCCGTTAGGTTTAGTTAGTCCGGTAATAATTTGTGCAAAGGATTTGAATGTTACAGCTTGATTGGGACGAATGGGTGCCTTTAGAGATTTTTCCTTCTTGGAAACAATTTTATGAGTCACTTAATGAAATAAAAATTTCGCGGCAAGCTGTATTAAAAAATTCCAAAAATTTCCAAATACACGGTTTTAGTGACGCAAGCGAGCAATCTTACGGAGCTTGTGTCTATTTAAGATCTACAAATGAAAATGGTGAAATACTAGTAAACATTATATGTGCAAAATCGCGAGTGGCACCTCTTAAAAGTTTAACGCTACCGCGATTAGAGTTATTAGGTGCACAGTTGTTAGCGCGACTGGTAGATAAAGTTATTTCTGCTCTTGATATCGAAATAAACGACGTATTTTTATGGAGCGATTCTACCATTGTATTAGCATGGCTTAAAGAACAACCAAGTAGTTGGACCGTATTTGTTGGGCATCGCATAGCCAAAATTCAAGAACTAACGAAAAACTTTAACTGGGGGCATGTAATTTCAAGTCAAAACCTGGCTGATATAATTTCGCGCGGTGTTGCTCCTAGCGAATTCAAAAACTTAAAGTTGTGGTGGTATGGGCAGAAAAATTGTGTGTTGCACTTAGAAAATTTACCTGAACGAAAAAAGGGAAAACTTTCTTTTGTCAACACTGAAGTAAAACAGGATTTGTCATGTTTTACGAGATATTCTTCTTTGCATACATTAGTACGTGTAACGGCATCGCATATAAGTTTTTTTAAAATTTGTAAAAATCGCAATTTGAAAGAAAGAACGACAGGAATTATTACTTTAGCCGAATATGACAATGCATTGCATTCACTCATACAAGTGATGCAAAAACAAGAATTTAAATCTGAAATTTTGGAATTAAATGCATCAAGAGGTATTGCTAGGCGAAGTTCAATTAAATCACTGGATCCATTCTTAGATATAAAAGATGGATTTCTACGTGTAGGCGGGCGAATACATGAATCAAATTTAGAATGTAACACTAAATTTCCTATAATTTTGCCTCAGCATCATCCACTAACGAAATTAATTATCCTGAACATCATAAACAGTTACATGCAGGGGCTCAAACAAGTTTAGCTTCGTTAAAGCAAAATTATTGGCCAATAAATGGAAGAGTACTGTTAGAGGTGTCCATTCAAAATGTAATATTTGCTTTAGGGCAAAAATTTGTCTTCTAAAATAAAAATTGGGAAATCTGTCAAGAGATGGTGTAAATCCGCAGCGACCCTTTTCTAGAGTAGGTGTAGATTTTGCCGAACCATTTAATATAAAAGATGGTATATTAAGGAATCGAGCTATTGTTAAGGGATACATGTGCTTGTTTATATGTTTTTGTACCAAGGCAATACATATAGAACTTGTAGGAGATCTTAGTGCAAATTCGTTTTTAAATTGGTTGAAAAGATTCGTCTCTCGACGGGGTCTTTGCAGCCGAATTTATTCAGATAATGCTACTAATTTTGTTGGCAGTGACAATAATCTTAAAGTGGTTATTCGCGACTTGTTGGTTAGTGTAGCACAAAATCGCGATATATCGGATTTTTTGCTTCAAGGTGGTATAGATTGGAAATTCATTCCTGCAAAGTCTCCCCACCAAGGCGGAATATGGGAATCGGCTGTTAAACTAGTTAAATATCATATAATTCGTATCGTGGGTCATTCTAACCTCACCTTTGAGGATTTATCGACAATATTTGCCCAAGTGGAGGCGGTGCTTAATTCCCGTCCCCTCACTCCAATTTCCACGGACCCAAAAGATTTCTTTAACCTTACTCCGGGGCATTTCCTTATCGGAGACTCGTTAAATGCTCTACCTCAAAAAGATGTCACAGAAGTTTCGGTTAACCGTTTAGACCATTACCATGAATGTCAGCAGATGTTTCAATTATTCTGGCATAGATGGTCAACAGAATATGTCAGAAGTTTACAACAAGGCAATGAAAATGTCTAGATCGGTACTTTGGTTCTACTGGTCGAAGACAAGATTGCACCACTGCATTGGGGAGAAGCGTTGATGTGCATCCCGGTAAAGACCAGATTGTTCGCGTAGTAAGAGAGCGCGGTACAGAGAGTGTGCGCGTTACCGTATTGATGATGCTGGCGAGCTATAGATGTCAATTGTATTGTTAACTAAAGTTTATAAGTATTGTTTTAAACATTAGTAATTCTTCTATTCTAATTAACATATTATTTATATTTCAATAATGTATTGAAGACATTAACCATATTTGGTAATTTTAAAATTAAAATTTTCAGAGAGAAATCATTGAAGATTTTTTGTTTTCAAAACAAACTATGTTGATTGTTGTTTATCATTATCCCTGATTTTAACTTGAGTGAATGTTGTGCCAAAACATTTGAGACATTCGTTAACAGATGTAGCTTAACTCTAATAAGCAGTACGAAATTTCTCAAAAAAGCGTTATCCTATTCATTATAGTTAATCTATGTACGAATATTAGCAGCTACTTGAACGTATTATTATTTTTCAAAAATGTGAACACTCGAGATACTGAGTGTTCACATTTTTGAAAAATAATAATACGTTCAAGTACTGAACACTCAGTATCTCCAAATAATACTCTCCTGAAATAACCTACACATTTACTTGTAAAGTAAACGTTGTGGTTTGGTTACAACAGCTCGGCTTTAAAAAGTATAAATATTTACTTTCAAAGAAATTTTTAGTAATCTTAAAAGTAACTTTACCTGTAAGTAGCATTTATCCCGTTTCAAGTTCTATTTTCATACCTGGCAAAATATACACAGTGGCCCACTAAGGGTAGCGAGATACGATGCGATGGAAATTATTGGCCCTCATGGGTGGCCAACACGCGGCCCGCGGGCCTTGCCTTATCTCGTGGCCCGCGAAGCTGGGGAAAATAAATTTTATCGTAACTTTTATTTTATTTTCATCAATAATGATGAATGATCTTATTTCTGTATTCTAGATGAAACTTGGACTTTGGGAAGAAAAGTTAAGGACAAGAAACTTCAATCTTTTTCCTACTTTGTCACTGCAGCTAGACGTGACTCATGAGGCCATGCATAAATGCATTTCTTTGTTATCTGGCTAGAAAATCGAATTTGAAAACCGGCTTCAGGAGTTTTTTCTGCATTTTCTGCATTTGCAACACCATTCGCTGTAGATGTGAATTCATTGCCAAGAAGATTTAAAATGGAATATTATGAAATGTCTTATGTGTGATATACAGTTAAGGCAGACATTTCATCAGGTTAGTTTGCAAGAGTTCTATAAAACGTATTTGGACAAGGATAAATATCCAGTATTTTACAGTCATGCTCTGTTGATGGTTTCGCTTTTTGGAAGTACTTATGTGTGTGAATAGCTTTTTAGTCGCATATAGCACATAGAATGACAAGTGAGGACACGAATCACTGATATTCATTTGGAAAACTGTTTGCGCGTAGCAACAACCTCAGTGGAGATCACTAATGCACTTAGTTCTGCCAAACAAAGCCAGACATCCCACTAAACTAGTTATCTAATAAATATGTTCGATACTTACTAATGTCTAAGTTTCTTTAAAATAAAATAATTATGTCTATGGTCTTGTTTTCTGTTTTTATCAAAAGGCAAGTATGTAACTAAAATCTGATTCCTATAATTAAGAAAAACAAATTGCATGGCCCTGCAGGAAATCTTACTTTTCATATTTGGCCCGTCTGCTAAAAAGTTTGGCCACCCATGGCCCTAGGGCTTCAAGGAAATAAAAATAATAATTAAACCGACCAAAAAAAGAATTCGCCGGATAGACATTACTATTTTATTTTTGAACACGGGTTAATTGGAAATAATTCGAAACTTATTGAAAGCGCGGTTTTCACCAAAATCTAATTACTTTTTAACTATCTTCAAAACTCGCCTAAAAAGGATGAGCTACCAATTTAAATTTTCAAAGTAAAATTGAAAAAACTGAAATGTTTGCAAAGAGCGGCCTCTGAAAAAGGAAATACGAACCACACAGCCCTCATTAAAATTAGTTATTTAACAAGCTTCAAATTCTCATTGAAATTAGCCCAGATTGAGTTATTTTGAGTAAAAGGTATGGAAGATTCAGCAATTTAAAAAAATATTTATTCACCAGCGGGCCCCACCCTAATATCGAAGATTTCAAAAAACACTTAAAAATCAAACTGACGCAGAAATTGATAAACTTTTTCCGTTGTCAAAACGGTACATTAAAAGCGCAGTGTTCAGAAAATTTTAATTATATGTTTCGTAGTAACAATTACGACCTCCCAAAATTTATTTTCGTCGATTCGTCATATTTTCTTTTCCTGAAGCCTATCGTTTTCATAATATCGTACCTCGCTAACCTTAGTGGGGCACCCTGCATTTATGATGCTGTTCATCCTGCCAGAGAAGAACAAAACTTTTTAATTTGTTGGCCTGGGAATTCGGGAAATTTTTTACCCTTTTGTCTTTTTGCATTTATAGCATTAATATTCTTGTTAGTTGCTTCAGATTATTACCTATAATATTTTTATCCTCTCCAAACAAGTCGCGAGGCATTATAACGAAGCCCCATAACTTATTTTATTGTAACAATCACATTCCTATTTAAAATATTCTGAAACCAGTCATATTATTGTAACAATCACATTCCTATTTAAAATATTCTGAAACCAGTCATATTATTTTTCTTTTCAAATTTTTAATTTAAAAATAAATTCACGTACGAAATACTTTAAGAGCCCGGACCGTTTATTTACTCTCCAGAGAATGGATAGCAATGCTTGGCCAAATGCTTTGCTGTTTCAGAGGGGAGTTCATCGAATATATCTGATCTCTTGAAAGGATGCAAATGCAGTTCTTTATATTACAACTTGGCAAATTCATAAAAAGTATGGCGACCAGAAAGCAGGCGAGGCAGCCACGCCTGCAGTCAGCAACAGACTATAATATATTTTTACCCTTTTGTGTTTAATTGGCCAAATTTTTTTAAACTGGCAAATAAACCACAATTAAAAGTAGCATATTAACATAAATAACTAGTTTGGCAATTCAGAGACGGAACGGTGCTTCCATACCATATCTGAGATTGTATAAAATATTTTACCTTTAACATTTTATTATTTATAAATTTCAATTTCTCTGTGATTAGGGAAATTTAAATTTTCATTTTGAAATTGTGATTTTCAGTTAATGTAAATCATGCCATTTTTTTCAGGATCAAATATAAAATCAGCACTAGATTGTCCAAAGTAAAATAAAATAGCATGTAAAAAATATTACATAGAATAAAGAATAAAACTAAATGTTTAACTACTTTACTTACTTATCACACTTGAAATTACATAGTTTGCACACTCTATGCCACCCATAGTAATGGTTTTTCAATTCTTTTGGGTTAAGTATCGCAAAATTGCAAAACACACATTTAAAGAATCTGTCATTCCGCACATTGACTATTAATCTTTTGTTTTTGTGCAAATATGGTAAGCTTGGATTTAGTACCACATTCAATTTTCTGCGTTTCGACAGGATCTCCTCAATCACGTCTTCTGGGGTTAATTTTCGTTTCAAAGTTTCCTTATCGATCATGGGCACGTTTACAACTATTTTTTTCAAAACATCTTGTTTTTTTACAGCAGTTTGTGAGGCTTCTGTTTTGGAGTTTGGAATACCTAAAATAGTTTACAAACAATTAATATTTAACTATATGTATATGCTTCCTTCGACTAAATATCCGCAAATGTCCGGATCAAGCCATTTCACGAATCTTTTAATCATTAGCAAGGATTAAATTCGATCCTTGGTAAAGATTAGTCTTTAGTAAGGATTACTGGGTGATCACCTCATTGCCGCTTCGTGGTATATAAAATTATATTCAATAAGTTTTGCAACATACATAACAAACAAATCTATGGGTTGTCGGGTTCTTGAAAAAGCTGCTAAATTCCTTCCATGTTTCTAATAATTATCATGTCGTATTGGTGATTAATATCTTAAATATTATCTATAGGGTTAAGGTTAGAGAAAGTGCACTGTCAGCGATAAAGCCGGCACTGATTGTTACACCAGAAGGAGAAATACAGACAGACTCAGGGTACCCCAAATATGTACGGCCAATTTCGTCCCCCAACATGAAGTAAAGTACCTAGGATGTAAACGTGAACAGAAAACTTGCGTAGTGTATAATATGGCTGGATTTATTCAGAGGGTAACAGCGATTCTGAGGCAAATGCGCTGGGTGATCGGCAGGACTTGCGAGTCTAAAATAAAGAGTTCTGCAGTGGCCTTAAGCAACCGTACTTTATGGATTCGTAGTCTGGTTGCCGACCAGCAGTAGAAAAATGAACGATGGTGGTTAATACAAGAGTGGCCTTTAACAGGAAATAATATATCTCTATCCGTGATTAAAGTGCTGCTGACCAAAGCCACTTGCCTGGATGTATGATTGTACATCGTCGGCTCCAAAATTTCGAACACTAACGTTTCGGAGGCAAAGGTGCACCAGAAGAACCAGGGAGTTTCTAAAATCTACCATTTAGGTGCAGATCAAGGATGACGATGAATAAAGCCGAGTTAGTTTCAGTTCATGGACACACCGATAAAGGAAGAAAGGCGGAGTGACCAGTATCCTCACGAGGAACTTTTCTCTTATGTGTGTAGAGGAAGATCCTATCTGTCTCAGAAGTGGTGGGGATTTTGGCTCAACTGGACAAAATCTTGGACTTCATTGAATGCTCAGTAGTATCAAGAGTAGATAAAGGGGCAGGGGCTAGCGAAACAGACACGCTGACATTTCATCTCGCGATCAGTGTGCACAAAATAAGGACATGTGACCAACTTATTGCTCTGTATGCCCCTGCATATAAAACAATAAAAAGTATTTTGAATGCAATGAAATGAATTTACTCCATAGGTGAAAAACAACAATCTATACCTTGACTCTGCGAGACGTCTCACCTTAAGATTATTTGCTTTTAAACAAATTAAATGACACTCGTCAACTTAAAACATTTTCTACAGTGTTTAGTATTTAGCCCCTCCCCTAGCCCCACATAACTAGGGAATTTATATAATTTTTCGAGATTTTTAGCCATTAGAGATTTAACAACATTATCGACAATCTCGAAAAAGACGAATTCTAAGAAGCTTCCGGACGAGCCAAAGAAGCCCCGAGGCGAAAGAAAAAGCATTGTAAGACCAGTACTCTCAAATTGTGCCAAATCAGTCTGCTACCGAATTTATTGAATTATTCTGAAATTTTATAACTTCAGGAGTTAAGAAGAATTTTAGAGGAAAATGTTTGACTTGAAGAGGCCTTGTCAAGCGACCAAATACCAACCAGTCTACGAGACCATCAAATTCCACAAATCACATATTTGTCAACATGCATTTGATAACAATCACAGAATACAATGGAACGCTTCTAGTATTTTGGCAAAGGAGCCTTCTTCTAAAAAACGTAAAATTAAAGAAAGTGCTTTAATTTTATTAAATAAAGATAAATGTGTTGCTTCAACTTCTGTAAGTTTCAATAGTACATGGTTACCTTTGCTAAAAACTGAAGTTGATAAGGGACACTTAAAAATTAACTAATCCTTTCAACAAAAATCATTAAATTCTTCCAAAGCGAATAACACCAAATTATATATATATATATAAAACTTCATAAACAAATTAATTTACCAAATAACACCTTATTATCAAACTAAATACCAGTTAACCAGTAATTAAATATGGCATTATAATTGTCATCTTGTCAAAGTCAGTTTAAAGCCTGACAATCTGCAAGAGCTTTTTACTGTTTTATTGTATTTGCTAACCATTTTCATTTTTAGTTTTTTGCTTTTCTTGAAAACGATATCCGACTTGATATCGAATCGACGAAATATAGGTACACATTTCATTAGGGTCACTAAACTTGCACTTGTGCAGTTTACATCCTTGAGCCGGGGCCGAAGTGGCTCTATAACAATCCAAACAAAATTTCAATCATTTGTGGAGCCAAAGGCAATCAATTCCAGGGTAAGAACGGATTGTAGGTTCTTTCGTGTTAATATAATTTAGAAAATCGTTAAGAAAATGTTCGTTATATGGATAAATTGAAAAAATGTCATCTATATAACGCCACCAAATTAAAAGTATATATTAACATAATTTTCAACAAAATTTAATTCACCCATACCATTGCTTTGTTGATAGTAGTTGTTATTGTATTGAAAATATGTAGTTTTTACGCAAAAAGTAAGCAATTCTAGTATGGTGTCAATATTAAGTTTTGTACGTTCACCAAGGTTAATATCAGTTTAATCAACAGGCACGAACATCAAAACTCACCAATATAAGCCTTTAATTTGGTGGCGATATATAAATGACATTTTTAAAATTTATCCACATAACGAATATTTTCTTAACGATTTTCTATAGCGGTAATCAAAACAACCGGCATGATTTTGGAACTGGTTTCACTGTTCGTCGGGAGCTGCTGGACGCTGTCATGGTATTCAACCCAATAAACGACCGCATATGTGTATTAAGACTTAAGGGCAAATTGTATAACTACACACTAGTATCCGTACATGCACCTACAGAAGAGAAAGACGACCCTACCAAAGAGACCTTCTACGACCAACTCGAGAGAACTCTGGGTACAATCCCCAGACCAGACATGACAATTGTCCTTGGAGATTTCAATGCAAAGGTTGGAACAGAAACTGCCTTTAGCCCAACAATTGGCAGACACATGAGCCTGGTATGATAATGACACTCGCTTGGTGGATTTTGCATCATCCAATAACCTTCTTATAAAGTCAACAATGTTCGAACATAAAAACATACATAAGCAAACGTGGATATCAAACGATGGTACTACAAGAAATCAAATCGACCATGTCGTGATAGATGCAAGGCACAGTAGCGATGTACATGATGTTAGAATTAGCACTAGATACTACGGGCGATCAAGAAAATCTAAATAAAAAGTGGGAGAGTATAAAGGAAGCAGTAATCCAGAGCACGCAAAACATAATAGGTCAAAGAAAACGTAAAAAGATAAAAGGCTGGTTCGATGGGGAGTGCGAAGAAAAACTGAGAGTACGAAGAGAGGCAAGGCAAAGAATGATTACAAGAACCTGACGTGCACAACAAAGATGTGTATAAGCAAGTACGAACGATAGCTACACAAACCCTAAGAAGAAAGAAAAAGGAACATGAAGATAGAATGTTAGATCAGATGGAAGTAAAAAGCACAAACAACAGACCACGGTGTTTCTTCCGGGAAGTTAGAAACGTGAAAGGCGGTTTCAAGCCTAGAACATGCAACATTCTAACAGACGAAGCGGGAAATCTAGTGACCAACGAAACTGAAGTAATCGAGACGTGGAGAAACTATTTTGATAAGCTGCTCAATGCGGAAGTGCAAGGAGAAACAAATGAACGCATCTATCACACAACAGAACCTTTGGTGCTGGAACCAACGATCTCTGATGTCTCCAAAGTCATGTCCAGGCTTAAGAATAACAAGGCACCTGGTGGAGACACAATCCCATCGGAATGTCTCTAAAAATGGAGGCCATGCCCTACAGCAACAGAATCATACCTTGATATGTCAGATATGGAGAGACGAAATAATACCGACCAGCTGGAAATAAAGCATTATAGTCCCTATTCATAAGAAGGGAGATAAACTGTCTTGCTCAAACTATCGCGGGATATCCCTTAGCAACACGGGATATAAAGTTATGTCACTTATCCTACTAGAGAAGTTGACCCCCTATGTTGAAAATCAAATAGGCGACTATCAATGTGGCTTTCGGAAAAACCGCTCTACGGTAGATCAAATATTTACAATCCGACAGTTGATGGAAAAATGCTGAGAGTACAACAAAACTCTTCACCAATTATTTATCGATTTCAAGCAGGCCTATGACAGCATTTGTAGAGTCGAGCTATGGAATGCGATGTCTGCACTTGGAATATCGAAGAAGCTTATCAACATCACAAAGGCGTACCAGTGCGGTAAGAATTGGGGAAAGAGTCTCGACGTTCTTTTTGATTCATAATGGACTCAAACAGGGAGATTCTATATCCTCGCTGTTATTCAATGTAGCATCTGAAAAAAATAGTACAAGAGGCAAAAACCAAAACGCTACTGTTTAGAGACCAGAGACCTCGCCTAATACTGGCTTTTGCGGATGATATAGACATCGTGGGAAATACGACCGTTGACATTAAAGAGGACCTTTTCAGACTGGAAAGTGCTGAAAAAGGTGTTGGCCTGAGAATAAATGAAGCAAAAACAAAGTATATGGCAACAATGAGGACCGAACAGAGAGATCGAATCGGACAGAACGTTACAATGGATCAATATAACTTTGAGAGGGTCCATCAATTTAAGACTTTAGGGGTTACAATAACGTCAAACAACAACATGACTGAAAAAATCAATACCAGAATACAGAGTTGCAATCGTTGCTGGTTTGCATTACAAAAAATTATGAGGTCTAAGAATATTTCTCATAATACAAAGATAAAAATTTACCACACCGTAATCAGACCCATTATGACATATGCATATGAGACTTGGACCCTTACAAAACAAAATGAGAACCGGCTAAGAATAGCGGAAAGGAAAATCTTGAGGGGCATATATGGACCAATCCTAGATGAGAATACCCAGCAGTACCGAACCAGAACCAACATGGAACTACAAGAAAAGTATCGTCGGTGATCAAATCCGAGAGACTGAGATGGTCATGTTAAGAAACAGGAAGTCGACCGAGTTGTCAAATTGGTTTGGGAGCAAGAACAAGTCGGCGTGCGTCCTTTGGGAAGACCGAGATTGCGCTGGAGGGACAACGTGAGGACGGATCTCCAGGTTTTAAACATCGACAATCCGGAACTCAGGATGATGGATAGACAACAATGGAGGCAAATCGTGAGGTCAGCCAAGACCCACCCAGGGGCTGTAGAGGCTACGGAGTAAGTAAGTAATTGATTTCATTCAAAAATGCTTTGTAGAGTTTGAATAACCAAATATTGGTCAAAATCAAAATAGACCTATTATTGCGAACCTCTTTATTCCTTATATTCCTGGTTTAACCAGACAAATTAAAACGAATAGGTAAAAAAATTTACATTCGTACTATTTTAAAAACAGAAGACATCCTTAGATCTAAACTAACAAAAACAAAATCGTTTAATGAAAATGAAACTACAGAAAAAGACCCCATGTGAATGTAATAATTTTGATATAGGTGAAATCTGTTGACCATTATCAAAACCTATAAAAGAACACCAAACCTATATTAAAAATACACAATTCCACAAATCACTCATTTGTCAGCATGCATTTGATAACAAACACAGACTACACTGGAACGCTGCAAGTATTTTAGCACAGGAACCATTATCCAAAAAAAAGTCAAATTCAGCTTCTGTTAATTTTAATAACACCTGGTTGCCTTTGCTAAAAGCTAAAGTTGATGGGGAACACTCAAAAATTAACTAAATCTTTAAACAAAAATCATTGAATTCTTCCTAATACCCAATTATAGATATATAGCACCTTAAAAAGGCATCAATTGTTTACCTAATAACACGTAATTAAACGGTATGACATTATTATTGACATCTTGTCAAAGTCAGAGTTTTGTTGAATTGCGTATTCCGACTATCCCATGCATGCATATATTTATGAATGTTTATTGTATTTATGAATGTTTATTGTATTGTTGAAGGAATCAGGAACATTACGTGTGTAATAACTTTTATCTTTCTCACCCTACAAGACAATGTAACCCTGTGAGGCCCGCCTTCTTGCGGCTTGAAAGATCGCGAATTTCAGTCAATTATTATGCACCATTCTTTTATAACAATTTGCCTAGTCAGTACAAATTGCTTACGGAAAATGTGTTTAAGATTAAAGTGAAGATCTTTTTAACTGAAAGAGCCTTTTATAGCATTGAGGAGTTCGAACAATGGAATTTCTAATAGACTATTATTCCTAGTTTAATGTTATCAATGGATAAAAGTTACCTTTTGATTGTCTTTTACCCATTGTGGAAAATGTTTTTTTGATTCTTTAATGAAGGATATGTTGGCTGACTTCTTTTTTTTTATGGAAGTTGCTTGTGAGAACTTTCAATAAGCTAATTATGCGCCTGTTTGACCTAAGTAAAGTCTGTTTGTAGTTTTTAACTTGAATGAATAAATATTTAAATTAAAAAACTATAAATTTTAAGATGAATGAATACCAATTGTGTGTAAACAAATGATTACTTTGTATTTGTAAGCAAATGACGCCTGTAAAAGGTATATTATATTTTAAGAGTAGCTTGTAGTGTATTTTACTTTCTATTTTAATCCGTATATGTAAATATCTTGAATATTAATAAGTGACAACAAACGATATTTAGATTTTGCCAGTATCTTGTAATGTATTTGTCTATATGTAGTAAGGGTGCTGCCACATTTTATCAAAAAACCAGAATGTTGACGATAAAATATTTGTATTTTTACTGACCTGAATAAAGATTTGGTTTGAATTCCTAACTCCACAAAGTGCACAAGCTTTGTACTGTTTTAATTTTCAGCGTCGTTGGCGTCACTAAACTAGCACTTGTGCTCTTTACACCCTGGGGCCAGAGCCGAAGCGGCTCTATTTTCCAAGAAGCGTACATATGAAGTGGAGTAAAAGGCAAAAATTTAAAAGTTAAACATGAATTATCCAATATAGAACATATCTACATCACTTGTTGGGTATTTTTTTTTGTTAGGCACATACATAATAGGAAAATCCTATACCACTCAACGAGGAGACGGTGGACGTTGGACTAGCTATATTCCATAAAGTTTCTAGGGAAGAAACTTGAATAATGTGAAGAACAATGTTTAGACTGCTTTGAACATGGATTTTTAGCAAAAAACAAAGACGATCTTTACTCTATTTAGTACAAACAAATTATAAAAAGGGAGTTTACCTGCCAATCATTAATAGGTTTTTTTTTTTGAAATGCCAGGAGCAGGAGACGCTTTCTAGGCAATATTATTAACTGATACTTAATATTTTTTTAAGTTCTGGCTGCAAAACTGTTTTGTAACTTAGTCATTGATAAATAAAAACTAAAGAAAACATTACCTGGATGCTGTAATAGGTGTTTCAATGTCAATGATTCA
>MU194679.1:3945-18234 GCA_016904865.1 Pissodes strobi | reverse complement strand
TATTTATTTAATTTGACAATATGAAACGATGTTACTCAACTTTTAGCCAAAAAAGCATGTTTGAACTACTCGTTTTTCTACATACCTGCCGAGACTATTACAGCTATCGTCACCTACCTCAGTTCAACTTAAAGCTTAATAAATATTAATATAATTAAATTTCATTATAATGAGTTTTAATGCATGGTGGGCGTATCATTTTGCCGATATATAACTCGAACCATGAAGAAAAATTGCCCTTTTTGAATAAATGCTCTACTTTCGAAGAGCTGTATCTCAGTAACTGTTTAGCTTACAAGTGCACCTTCAAAAATGCAGTAATGCAACATTTTGAAACAAAATAATCGGTGGCTATTAATTCAAAGAGAGATGTATATAAAACCTCATAGTGATGATAAAATATTTTACCCAATTTGCTTTTCTATTTCTACATACTTTAGGCTGGATATTTATGGTATTTGTAAGGCTCCCCATATAGTTTCTGTATGCTGGTTCTTACTTTATTTCTGACCGGGCGCCCATGACTATCCATCTCTACTAGACCGAATGAAAAACACCGTTGAACGCGCACTATTCAAGGATATTTGGTGGTTAAAGAAGGTTACTTTTGGTTATTGCGAGAGAAAGATCTAACTTCTCATAAACTAGAACTCTAACGATTCTTACAACGTAATATTATTAGGTAATTACCTAGTGTTGGAACAATATAATATTGACAGTTGATTAAAACCAGGGCTAAAATTTAATATTATTAGCAACAAAGTATTCCCGAAACAATTCAAATTAGATATTATTATAATTTCAATATTTGATTAAGGTTGGCATACCAAATAATTGCTTCGTCTTAAACACATGCTGTTAATAAAAAGAAGAAATTGATCAATTCATATTGATACCTGTTGGACTCAGATTATCTTAGACATCAGTTACTTGCATACAAAATAGTGAAATCCATAATAGTTATTTTTGTTACAAGTACCTAAAATGGAGTTTTTCAGGACGAATCATCGCTGTTTCCGGACGAGGCATTAGCCGAGTCCGGAATAGCAGATGAGTCCTGAAAAACTTCATTTAGGTACGTGTGACAAACACTATTTTTGGTCATACGCTCCCAAAATTAAATTTTTATTTATGCGCTTTTTGCAATTCTTCAGAACGCCTAAATTTGCAAATTTACCTTAATTTTTGAAATCATAATGTACGACAAAGTTAGCTTAGAATTTGATATGGTAGCAACTATTTGACAATTTTGTCATGTCATTCGAAATTTTTGACATTTAGACATATTCAGGAATTTTGGAATAGTCCGTAAAGGTTGCCATGACTACTTTTAGGGACTAGGCCTAAAAAGAAGCATTTTACGGACTCAAATGAGTCCGTAAAATAGCTATTTTTGGGAGCGTATGACAAAATAGTATATTATTTTATATGGAGGAAAAGTAACTTTTCCTCCAAATAAAATATGCTGTTTTTTCTTCAAATGTCGACAAATTAATGTAAAAACATCTCTTTTTAATAGTAATAATATCTAATTATTATTAAAGATAAATGGGTTCGCAAGGCGGCTTAGACCACGGTCGTACGTGGCCTTGCTTAGACCGGTGTGAATATAATGTAACATAAAGCTGTCAGTGGACACTGTCAACAATAATTATTTTTTTAAGATTGCGTCTGCGATTGCGTTTTAATTCCGTATTGATAAGCAGTTATTGAGTAAGTTCGATTAAATAATAACCAATTTGTTCCTAAATTAGTGATTTTTAGAAATGCAGTCACAAATTGAGTGATACATACAAATTGTAGTTTAATAAATCTTGAGTTGTTGACGCTTATTTTGTTGTCTGTTTGTATTGTATCTATGTTGCTATGACAACACTTTTACCTCCGCCGGCGGAAAAGTGAAAAGTAAAGCTCCGGCGGAGGAAAAACGAAACTTCACGGCCGCCTACACAGTCGAGTAATGACGGATTTACTGACGTTTGAAGAAAAACGTTATTTTTGATAGGGACATATATATTATAAGTTACTCAAATTCATTAATGAGAAGTAAGATAATGTGGCATTCTAAAGGGGCTAGTATATCTTATCTTATAAACTTGGAGTAAAGAATATTGTTTTCTTTTTACGTACCGTTCACAATGTGCCCTATTTGCCTCTATACCATAACAAAGGTTCTGCTCAAGCGTATAACGAACATTATGTAGTCATTTCAGGGGTTATTCTCCTTCATTCCGCTACAACTCTTTGACGAAAATATTTAACTGATTTGGTTTTTGTATAAACCTAAAGAATTTAGACCTGGTCATCTGGAAGGGCTCAAGGCTGGTTTACGGCATATGAAGATACATACATACACTTCTCCGTTGAAATTATCGAAAATAAAAATTTAATCCACACTGCGACATCCTAACATCCAGTCCACTTAGATTCTGAGGAAGTTGTAAATGTAATTATCCAAATAAATGTGAAGTATTGTTTGCTTACAAACGAGATTGTCTGACAGGCGTTGCTGGGTGCGGAGTGATGCGGGCCAAAGCCGCATCCGCAGTACCTGTAAAACAGGGACATCTCGGCCGCATATCTACGATGTTTCAGATTATTCAGATTCCTGGTCGACTCCATAATGATGTCAGGGCCCGCCATATTGGTTTTCTTGGTAAATATGGGTGCTTGGGTTTTTGCTGCATTGAACTGGACCAAATTCCTGTCGCTTCAGGTTCAAACTTTCTCCAGATCTTGATTAATTGTTGTTTTCTGCTTCTGTCTGCGGTGATAGAGAAATGGTAACGATGTCTATTAAAGATATTAGCGATAAAAGACCTGTTTTAGTTGTAAAATTACTGGAAACTAAAACAACTACGTTTAAGGGTTTTACAATAATTGCAGAAGAAGAATAAATAGGTGATTTAAAAATAGGTCGACGATACACTAAGATCAAAAAAATTAAAGAACATAAATTTGTTTAAAACAAAAAATACTCAACAACCCAATCACAGCACAGTGCAACGTAAATCAAGTCTGGGAAAAAATCAAATCCAACATTACATCAAGCGTAAACGAAGCAATAGGAATAATAACAATTAATGTAAATGGCACAAGAGCCAACAAGCCATGGTTCACGGTAGAAGTAAAAGATTTAGTCAAGCAGAAGCAGAAAGCATACATAACATATAGTAACAATGAAACTGAGGAAGAATACCATAAATACAAATCGCAAGAGAGGTAGACAGCAGTACAAAACAGGACAAGTCCTAAGTCAAGAAGAAGAAGAAGAAGAAATTTGTTAATTAATAGCTACGTACCTAAAATGAGAAAATTCTCATCAGTTTACTGGTCATTGTTAGCAACGTACATCATGCACTCTTATGATCGTCCTAGTTTATAAACGCTCAGAATGCATGAAAAATGGAAAAGTAATACGGATACACCGAGTTATGTCCAGGAAAACAAGTGTTGTGGGTTCATCTGAAGGAGAATCTTAAAGATATATTGGTCAGACTGATGAGAGAAGCACTTTTAGCTACTTTCAAATCACACCTAGTTTTGAAGAATCAATTAAGACTAAAAATTAAAAGTTCCTGAGAAGCTTCACCCTTTCCGGAATTAATATTTTATTTGAAAACAATAAAAATTATAATGTTTGTAATTATTATAAAAATAATATTGGATATTTAGTAGATTTATTCTTTATTAAAGCATTATAAGAAAATTAATCCATAGCGGCCTCTCATAACGTCCGGGTCGTTATGATTTTCTTTATTTCGTATCCTAGGCATTATGAGCGAATAATACTGAAGTGAAAAATAAATGTCCATATAGCTTTAAAACATGGTTTCAGAATATAAAAAGAAAATTTGAAGTCTACTTGAAAACATTTAGCCAATAACTAATAACAGATATTTGGCATCATATTTCCATCCATTAGACAAGTCACAAAAGAACAGAATGGAATTATTTTCAAAATTGTTATCAATTACCATCACATCATTGTATGTATATTTGTAGGACATGCTTTTGCATTATTTATGAAAATCCGTTAGAAATAATTATCAGTATGTGATACATTATATTTGGTTATCGATAACATAAATCTATGAACAATGAAACAAAGTTGATGGATAGACTTATATAAAATACTGCAAATTATGTCTTGGAGAAAGTAGAACTAAACGAAGGAACTGTTTATATAGTGGGTACTTCGAAAACGATAGACCCTGAAATATGCACTTGAACTCGTGGGCCATAATTCTTGCAATTCAATAGACGCTTAATTATGGAACAGCAAGAGTTCGTCCGTCTTCCCACGTGAAACTAACCTACAATAACTATCACGTATTCTTACACCTCCATAACAAGAGAGTTTTAGGATTTTCAGTACAAATATTATGTTTTGGATGCTCAATTTTGCCATAGCAAAATAGTAAATTAAATTCTGTTAATTGAAACTTAGTGTAAAATTTCATTTCGCATTCAATGTTCTTTAGAATTTTTCTCAAAGTGTTACCCTTCTAACAAATTGATACACTAAAATAAAAATGTTTATTGCCTATATTTTGCTCTATTATTATTATTTTTATTTATTTATTTATTTACGGGATGTCCCCATTAACAAAATTACAACAAAATTAATACAAAATCAATAACCTAACCATAACAATCAGAAAATCATATACTTTGGGTAATTAAGTAAACAAAACTTGCCCAATTATACACAATATACTTATAAATAAAATAACAAATTAAATAAGTCCCATGATTCCACATTCACACTAAATTAGGAACTTACATAGAAGTAACTACCATACACAAAACAAAAACAAAATATTTGAAATATTAGAGAAATAGTTGAAGATATGCAGATTTATCGATTATCAATAGTCAGACACCGCTTAAACCCTGAAGAACTTATATCTGTTATATCATAATGAAAATAATTATACTCATTTCCCAGCACGTGAAACCTATTTATAGGTGAATATTTACTATAGTTTGTGAGGTGTTGCTTCATTAGAAATAGTGGAATCTCTCTGAGAAATGTGGTATTGCATCTAAAATTTACAAGACTTAATAATTCAGGACAATCAATACTACCATTAAGAAGTTTATAAAGAAAAAGTAAATCACACCTAGTTCTATAATCCTCAAGAGAAATCAACCCTGACCGAAATGGACGAATTTTGCAAATTATGTAAATTCTGTCTCCAAGCAGAAGTTCTGAGAAACCCATCTTGAACTCTTTCAAGAGTGTGAATGTGGTTCAAATAATAGGGGGACCATACTATGGAAGAATAAGACAAGATACTACGAACAAGAGTCGGGTACAGAACTCTAAATGAAGATACATAAAATTCTCGAGAGTTCCTGGAAATAAACCCAAGAACACGAAAGGCCTCATTTGAAATGTTGTTAATGTGGGGAATGAATGTCAGTGAGCTGTCAAACAGCACACCCAAATCTCTAATTTCAGTCCCCCTCGAAAGAACCTTTGCATCAATATGATAGTAAAATACAAAAACAGTTTTAGATTTAGCAAAGGAAACAACAAAACATTTATCTTTATTAAGATGAAAGCCATTAAAAGGAGACCAGTTATACAGTGAATTAAGGTCCTCCTGGATCCTACAGCAATCAGATAAGTTTGAAATTCTTAAGTATAGTTTCAGATCATCGGCAAATAATGAAAATAGACAAAACTTAATTATTCCATAAATATCACTAATAAACAAGTTGAAAAGAAGAGGACCCACATGGGAATCCTGCGGGACCCCTGATGTGAGCAAAATTGGAACTGAGAGTGAACACCTAATATAGACAAACTGAACTCTCTTGCTTAGATAACTTTCTAGCCAAGAAAGAAGCCACTCACTTCAACTTAAAAATAAGTAATGAGTGAATGACAGTGTCAAAGGCCTTCGAGTAATCGGTGTAGATGGAGTCCACCTGGTATCCATCCCCGAAGGCCGCGACAATGTAGTTGTTATGATACAATGCTAGATTTATAGAAATAGACTAAACCCATGTTGCTCATTGATTAGGAGAATTCTGCAATGCCAAGTAAGATGTTTATTAAGTATCAATTCAAAAAGTTTAGGAATGGCAGACAGCATAACAACATGATCGCAATTTTTTATATTATCTCTGTCACCATTCTTCTATACAGGGGTTATAAAGCTATCACGCCACTTATCAGGAAAAGTTTGCAATTTAAGTGACCAATTAAATAGGGTATGTAAAGATTTTGTTAAACTGAAAAAACATCTTTTAAGGAAATATGTAGGAATGTTATCAGGACCATAACATAGTTTATCCTTAAGGCTATTTATAGAATCAAATACTTCAGCAAGTGTAAACTGAATAAATGGAATGTCAACGGAATTTTTTACTGTGAAATTAAAGTTGCCAAGATCAACCTCATCAGATTGATAGACACTAGAGAAGTGGTTAGCAAATAAGTTGGCCATGTCTTTACCTGATTCAGCAGACACGCAATTAAAATGTATAACATTTGGAATCCCATGAATTTTGTTCAGGAAGTTAATATGATTCCAAAACTGTTTGGAGTCATATTTAATTGACTGATTTATGGTTGATATGTATGATCCATAGCATTGGTCAGTTAGTAATTTGCATTGTGTTCGAATATTAGAAAACAAAAGGCAGTCAGCAGCTGACCGAGTAAATTTAAAATTTGCGTGGGCAGCCTTCTTAGACAAAACAAGCCCTTTCAATTCTGGAGAAAACCAACGGGGGAACCTCGAAAGTTTGTATGATTTTTTAGGTACACAGAGTGATATTGCATTTGAAATAACTTCATAGAAATTGTTTACTGAGACATCAATGTTTGAAAAGTCAAAAATATTATTCGAGTCAACAAAAGAAAAAAAAAACATTTACGCCCAAAAAATCTGCGTTGCAGAAATTAAAATAAACAGTGCCAATCCAAATGCTTAATCCTATCAACATAAACAATATCATAAGTAATTGCCACATGATGGTAATTTTTGGGAGTAAAGTGTCTGATGCTTGTTGTACTGACATTTTATTGTATTCTACATTACTATTAAAAATTAAATCCAAAAACACTCCGTGATCATTAGGTATTATGTTTGATTGCCTTAAATTAAGATAAGAAATTGATTCACACAGTACTTTAGCTGGATAGTTTTGTGCACATCGAACCAAGAGTCCCTCGGCCATTATTCTCCCATGTCGCCATAGGTAGATTGTAGTCTCCAAATAGAAACACAGGTATCGCTGGATCACAATTTGTAATGGTTTCAACGGCTGAGCAGTGGGCAAGGTAGATGTCTTTGGTCGAATTTGGAGGAATATAGACACCGCCCAATAAATATGTTAAAGGCCCATGGTTCCCTTGTACAAAAATGTGTTCAACATGCAGTACTTCAGTTTTGATCTGCTTAGCTTAAGTAAAACAATTAATGTGGAATTAGATGCATTAACCATTATTATACCATACACATATCCGATAATTTTAGAAGGTATTATACCAATTATAAGCAATATTTTATCAGAAAATATTTCGCTAATTTTTATAAGCCTAAACGTTCCTAGGTTTAGGTTAGTTTGGGTTAGTTTCTAGGATGTAGCAATATCTCGTGGATTAAAAAAAAAACCTAAATTCGCAGTTAAAAAAACTTAACTGATGAAGAAGCTCAGGATTTAAAATTCAAAGATCAAATAATATAACAGTACTTAATTCTGTCTTAAATATCCAGCATACATAAAATTTTCATTTGAAACTACAAAGGACAATTTTGTACTGTAAGATAAAAATGTGTTAATTTCATTAGATGTTGTTTCGTTGTTTACTCAATTTAGTCTCTGAAATTCTAGACCCAAATTGAGACAAGTACGACTTTATCAAAAATAAATATTATAAAGTTAAGCAGCTCTACCTTCAATAATACTGTAACGAAATAATTCGTTACATGGTTTTTCAGGTTTTAAGATTTTTATATTGCAAAGTGATTTTTATGCAAATATTCATGCGATTTGGTTTCGGTACCTAGGTAAGATTTCGCTAGAAGTTAGATCTTTTGTACATAGGTGGAGCTATCATTAGAATTATAGTCGTATTGGTTTTGCGTCGTTTTCTATAAAAATATTTTTATTATACTGGCCTTTGAATAGAGGGCGATAATAGTATTGTGATTTTAATTGATGGTCTCCCTCCTACTCCTTTGAATGCGATTTGGACCGGTTCTAAAATCGAACGGCGAACGTTGCTTTTGTCTCCAATTTCACGTCGTCAAGGTGAGAACCATTTTTATTTTTGGTCGAATGTGATTTGGTTTTTTTTTTGCACATTCCGCTTTTAACTGAACAAATTAATTTCTTTTGTTTTAGGAGTGTCTTAAAGACAATTTTCAGGTTCTAGAGGGATTTTCAATCAATGATTTAGACGACAATACTTTAATTTATGATAGATTTCTAATCTAGATTTAGAAATCGTATTCATCATTGTTCCGGGCCATCTTGGGCTTTTTGTAGAGTATTGTTGGATAAATGATCTTAGTGGACCCTCTACTCAATCCATTTTATTATATTTATCGTAAATTTCGTTAACTTTTACAGGAAGATTTAACTGCGTAGTTCGAGTTGGCAAGGAGAATTTTTTGCTAACCTAACGTTATTACCGATTTCTGTTGGTCTTTTATGTTTTTAGCTAATTCCTGGCTCCAATCCACCACTTTCAAGGTTAATTTATTAACAAAGGCTTTGCCAAATTTTGGAAAGAACCGGATGGGTAGCCAATAGCCAATAGACCTTGAGTTTACTGCCAGTGGAGAGAATAGGATATCCCATTTTCTGAAAGTCTAAGGTGAGTTGTCTCTTTTGTTATTTCTAATTCATGAAATATATTATTGAATTTCTTTGAGAACTCACCTTGGATTTTTATTTCTTCTCTCTACCGACAGTCGACGGTAAATTTATAACTTTCATCTTTGTAAACTTAGCTCCTTGCTAAACTCGTAGCTAAATTTGCTCGATTCATTTTTGCTTGCGGCTCGTAATGCTCACTTTGACGAATGAAATGGGAGAACGGTGACATAATGTGAAATGTCGATCAAATTGTATTGTGATCATAGCACATACAGTTTTCTTATCGCATAAATTTGACTTAGGAAGAATTTGCATATTTATTAATTTGTAATTTTGAAGTAATCATATTTCTATCAATTTTTGACTAGTATTTAGCTTATTTTTTAGAACCTTTCTTTTAAATAAACTTTTTTGGGGACTTTTCATTTATTTGGCACTTATTTAAAAGTGTGCTTAAGTTAAATTTAATCATTATTTTTTTTGAAGTAGCCTTGAGTATCAGATTCATTGACGAATCTTGTATTTTTAAACATAGTTTAATCATTCATTAATGATCTTGTATTTTGGAATATAGTGTTATCAGATTCATTGACGAATCTTGTATTTTTAAACATAGTTTAATCATTCATTAATGATCTTGTATTTTGGAACATAGCGTTATCAGATTCATTGACGAATCTTGTATCTTTAAACATAGTTTAATCATTCATTAATGATCTTGTAATTTGCAACATAGTTTTATCAGATTCATTGACGAATCTTGTTTTTTTCTTTTAATCATAGTTTAATCCTTCATTTACAAATCTTGTAATTTTTGATCGTAGATTTAATTTTTAAGTAAAAGAGTTTGAAATATTTTGATGAGATTGTTTCAATTACTGTTCATTATTGTTCATTTTTTTGCTTAATATCAACCAACATTCTGGTCTAAAACAAGTTTTTTCTGTTTGCATATTTTCACGGAAATTGGTCAAAGAGCTTGGATTGATAATCAAGCATCAACCGAGTGTACCATTGCAGCATTAGACGTATCAGCTCTATAAGACGTTTATGCCCTCTGATGTTATCCTTACTCATATAGACCTAACAAATAACAGGCAATTGGAGAAAAAGGGAACGAGGTGAAGAGAAGTGTGTCCAACCAGGGTTGAGCGTCTAAGCTAAGTATTTTATTTGCAAACGTAAAAATCACTGCTGGATCAGAATTTTTTTTGGTTTTGACTCATTTCAAAAATTAATATTTTAATTGTTTTTTTTTTAACATCAATTTAATTCTTCAACTCTGTTCAACAAAGTTATAATTTGGATTGTTAATTTTAATAATATTTAATGAAATAAAATTATTGTAAATTTGTTTTTAAGAACATTTTTTATTTCCGGCGAGAATGAGATTCTGCAGTTCTCAACGTCTATCAAGTGATTTTTGTTAGCTTTTAAGCTTTTATTGGTGATACTTGACAGTTCTTTGAGAGTTGAGGAATTTCTGGCGCCCAAGAAAAAATCCTTACTAACCAATAAAATAAACTCGCGACCTATCCGGCAACTTAGAATATTTCCAAAAAACATCAGGAACTTAAATTGTTACAATACTTATATCGACTTTAACAAAAAATTCTTGTCAAATATTGGGAACTCCTTCCCATAAGTATGTTGATGATATAACATCTTTCTCGGTATCACTTAGATAAACTTTAATACATTAAATTAATTCAATAAAAAATGTAATGTGCCGATTTTTAGATACCGAAATCATCAGTACAAGAAAAACAATAACATTCTGGATTGGTATCAGAAAGCAACAGCATCAAGCAAGGTTCTTAACGTCTTCACAAACCACCCCCACAAACTAAAAATACAAGAGTCATTGCGATGAAAAACAGAGTAACTCACATTTTCCATGAAAGTATATTACAAGCTAATCTGAAGAGGTTTTTATACCCCTATGAATAATGTTTACTACGATTAAAAGCACTGCACTAATATTTAATTCCAAGTTTTAGAATGGCCATGCGGAAGAATCAAATTAACAAATAAAATACAAAGTTTAGCAACTGTTTTCAATGTTTTTCCTGCCATCATCATCATCATCAATCAGCCCTTTGCATCCACTGCTGGATATAGGCCTCCCCCATTTCTGCCCACTGTCCTCTATCTTGAGCGCTCCGCATCCAATTTGTGGTTATTCATTTGATATCGTCCGTCCATCGCGTGGAAGGTCTTCCCCTGTTTCTCTTGTCGGCTCTTGGTCTGCACTCGATCAGCCTCTTAGTCCATCGTCCATCTGTCATACGAGCCACATGTCCAGCCCAGATCCACTTTAGCTTAGCCACCTCGTACATAACAACCGTGACTCCTGTTCTCGATTTCTGACGTAGCTACGAAGTGACACACCTCTTTCCATCTTGCGTTGTGCTATTCTGAGCTTCTTAGCAGATATGACTGTCAAAGTTAAAGTTTCGGCGCCGCCGCCGTAGGTCATAACCGGTAGAATACACCAATTTGTCTAAACTTTTCGTTTAAGATAAATTGGGGGATCACTACTTTTAAACACATCTCCAAGTCTGTCATATGCAGCCCAAGCGGGCGTAATTCTTCTCTTTAATTCGCATGTTTGGTTGTCTCTCGAGATTCGTATTTCATGACCAAGATATGTGTACTTGTCTACCAGCTCCACCTCACCATCACCAGTAGTAATATTTCCACTAGGGACCAGATTTGTCATAAATTTGTTTTTGATATATTAATTTTTAGCCCGACCTGGGCACATACTTCCTAAAGATCTTCCAGCATTTTCCTGATATCTTGTAGGTTGTCGGACAGCAAAACTATATCATCCGCGAAACGCAGATCTGTTAGGTTTAGACCATCTATATTTAAACCCTTTCCTCTCCATTCGAGCATCCCGAAGACGTATTCCAGAAGAGGGATAAACAGTTTGGGTGACATAGTATCTCCCTGTCGTACTCCTCCACCGATTCTTATGGGGTTGGTGTTTTCATGCAGCTTTGCCATTATGGTAGCATTTTTATATATGTTAGATATTAGTTTAGTGTAGCGGTAGTCGACACGGCATTTTTGTAAGGAGTCCAAGACTGCATTTAGATCAACGGTGTCAGAGGTCTTGTGGAAGTCCACAAACGCAACGACAAGCGGTCCATTGTATTCAAGTGATTTTTCAACCACAGTTTTGATGCTTTGAAGATGATCATTGGTTCCAAAACCTCTGCGGAACCCGCCCTGTTCCATTGGTTGATAAAAAATCTAATTTGTTTTCCAGTCGCGTGGTAATAAGTCTCGTGAAGAGCTTATAAAGGTGCCCAGGCTCTGAAAGTATAGATAAATTTATTCTTCAAATATTTCCTATGAAATACAATTGTAACCATAGTAATTATAGGCTTCATAACTTTATACAATAGATATCTGGTACTTCAGAAACCGGGCATAAGTAAGCTTATTGTGGATAGTTTTCCAGTTCGGCTGTATCTCCCTTCTTATGAATCAAGATCACCACTTGTTTGGTATATATAAAAGACAGAGATTAAAAAGTTTTGCTATTTTCTCTAGTAAACAATTCCCCCTATCTTAATTGCATCAAGAACCACGCAGTCCTCTCCAGGGGCCTTATTGTTTTTTGTTTTCTGCAGTGCTAGGTTTATTTCGTCCAGAGTAATATAATAATAATAATATAATAATAATAATATCCTTTATTGCCGACTCAATCATATTACAATGACATAGCAACGTCACAAAACATGGTTTGCCAAAAAAGGCCCACAAAATCTAAAACACATTTTTGAAACAAAAATTAAAGCAAAAATAAACAAACCTTAAAGTAAGATACACAATGTTTAAAATATTTTTAAAAAATCCAATAAAACAGTACATAGAAAGTTTGCACATCACTAACATTCAAAATTCAAAACCAAATGTGTATAGACACTTCATCAGTAGGAAGCCTGTTACCTCATCCTTAAACCTATTTAGGTTTTCTATGTTTTTTAGATCTGCGGGAAGCTTACGATAGGCTTTGATTGCCATGAAGTAAGGACCCTTTTCAAAAAATGCAGAATTGTGTCTAGGGATACTGAGGTCGGACCTGCCCTAGTGGTAACCGACATATCAGTTCCATACTGTTGGTGATTTCTCAGAAACAAATGCGGATTTTTTTTGACAAAGGTAACAAGAGACAAATAGTATAGCGAAGGAATAGTAAGGATTTTTAAATCGGAAAAATATCCTCTACAAGAAGTTCTGGGTCTAAGCTTTAGAATACAACGCACAATTCTCTTTTGTGCCCTGAAAATATCATGTGCACCAGCTGAGGAGCCCCAAAAGCCGGAGATATGTTCCTTTGAAAGATCATTTGCATATAAGAGGAATAATATAGGTCCCAGGATAGACCCTTGGGGCACTCCCTGCTTCACATCAACAGTCTCTGAGTAGAACCTCTGTCCACCATCCATGCTACAGACCGTTTGCTGCCTTCCTGAAAGATATGATTCAATAAGGTTCGCGCAGACACCCCTAACCCCATACATGTTCAGCTTTTTCATTAGTAGTTGATGATCAATTGCGTCGAAAGCCTTTGACAGGTCAAAATACAAACCAGCCACCTTCCTCTACCTCTTGAAAAATGTGGCTCAGTGCCTCGAAGATTGCCAATTCTGTGGACCTGCATGGCAGAAATCCATACTGATGAGGGGAGAGGCAGTAATTCTGACCCTTGATTAACGATGCCTTTTTTACTTGTTAATATCTCTGGTTCCGTTTCTGAGTCTAAATTTACTTCATTGTGGCTTTTATATAATAGGTGGTAAAAGTCCTTAACTATTTTAAGAATACCTTCCCCGTTTGTTGTAATATATCCCTGTTTGTCCTTAACCTTCGTCACTTGCCTTTTTCCGTCTTCTAGTTTTCTATATAATTCCTTCATGCTCTTATTGTTTTCTATTGTTTGTTCAATCTGCTCTTTATGTATGTTCTAATGCCACGTCTTATAGCCCTTGATATTTCCCTGTTAATCTGTCTTAGTTCCTCATCAGTAGTCAGTTCATTACTTCTCATATCTCTTCTTTGTTGCATTTTCCGCATAGTTGCTTGGCTTAATTTCGATTCTTTCTTGGTTGTTAGGCGGTATCTGTTTTGACTCTCTAGCAGGGCAGTAATGATGGTCTTATTTAAGACATTGATGTTCTCTTCCTCTTCAGTACCATCTAGCTCACTCGTGATGCATTGCTGGAAACCATCCATGTCCGCCGGACTCTTTCGTAGTCTGTTGTTGTCGGTCTTTTTGATCAGCTTATGCCGTTCCTTAACGATGTTAATCATTAATTTGACTCGTACAATCCTGTGGTCACTTCCGGTGGCTACCTTGTTCAGTACTGACACATATTTAACTATTGAAATTGATTTTTACGTTCCAATACAATTTTTGCAGCAAATTGG